>JAFLJL010016335.1:10000-22500 GCA_018398815.1 Conus ventricosus
AATGTCTTTCCCTTCTGATAAATATCTATTTCTTTCGCTTTCCTATTGTTTCAGTTTGATTTTTCCCCTTGCCCCTCAGAGTGTGGGATCACTTCTCCTCCGTCACGCTAGTAGTGTAGGTGGTGGAGTTGATTACCGCTCTGCCCAAATAAACACTTATCTTTGATCATTTTTTTTTTCGGTGTGTGCGAGATTTCTTGTTAGATGGTACTCTCAGTATTCTGCTGTCCTTTTTTCTTTTTTCTTTTTTGTATCTTAGAAGGGTTTCTCATCTTGCTTGTATTCTGTGTGTGTGTGTGTGTGTGTGTGTGCTGTGTGGGTGTGTGTGTGTGTGTGTGTGTGTGTGTGTGTGTGTCAGTCTTGTCTTACTGTCTTACTGTCTTACTGTCTGTCTACTGTCTGTCTGTCTGTATGTCTGTTTTTCTGGCTTCTGTCTTATGTCTGTCTTACTGTCTGTCTGGTCTGTCGGTCTGTCTGTCTGTTTACTGTTGTCTGTTTACTGTTCTTTCTGTCCTGTCTGTCTGTCTTACTGTAGGTCTTACTGACGGTCTGTTGTCTTACTGACTGTCTGTCTTACTGACTGTCTGTCGGTTTACTGTCTGTCTGCTCTTACTGTCTGGTTGTCTGTCTTAATGGTTGTCTTACTGTCTGTCTTTACTGTACTTACTGTCTTACTGTCTGTCATTAGTATGTCTTACTGTCTGTCTTACTGTCTGTCTTACTGTACTGTCGGTCTGTCTGTCTGTCTATCTCTCTCCCTCTGTCTCTCTCTCGCTCTCTTTCTCTCTCTCTCTCTCTCGCTATCTCGCTTCTCTCCTCTCTCTCTCTCTCTTCTCTCTCTCTCCTCTGTAAAAGATTAGTCAATGAGGTCCCGCACCAAGCGACAAATTTAGTTCAGCCACTTGAAAGAATTTCAGCGACTACAAAAGGCAAGAGGTACATCTCGACAGCAAAATCGGCATGGGGGGGGGGGGGGGGTAGCATTGCCTACCAAGCCTAATTACAAACAGAAATCCTCGCATGCACGTACGTCAACTCGATGTACGACGCATGCAACAAGCAGCAAGTGAGCACACGTGCACGGAAACGACACACGCGCGCGTGCGCTCGCGGGGGGGAAGAGTGAGATGACTGAAGTGGGGGAGAGACGAGAGAGGGATAGAGAATGAGAGAAAGAGAGAGGAGAGAGTGGGAGAGAGTGAGATGAGGGAGGGTGGAGGCGAGTGAGGAGAGCGTGGAGAGAGTGGAGAGAGGATGAGGGTGAGAGGATTGACGAGAGAGTGAGATGAGAGACAGGAAGACAGGACTGACAGACTGTCAGACACGTTGACAGACCAGCCTAGACAGACAGGCAAAACAGTTGAGAGACCAGAGCTGGCAGGGCAGACTGACAGAGATAGTAAGAAGGACAGGCAGACCTGACAGACCTGTTCAACTACCGCTACAAATCCGGAGTGAGAGAGGAGCGACCTGAGCAGGGTGTTGAAAGAGACAGCGACACAGACAGACACAGAGACCTGAAGACACTCACTAGATGTAGGGCATGACATGCATTATTTTTTAATCCAGTATATAGAGGATAGTGCGATGTAGGCACTCGTATTATAGATAACGCCGACGCGACCGCTAGTCACACCGTGGACACGGACACACGAACCCACGATGGGAATGTGACCGTTGCTAACCATGCAAGGCATGTGAGCGCCATCAAATGGATAACGGTAGTGATATGAAATCTTTTCCCCGGTGCCAACAATTTATGGATGTATATTCATTATGGCTTGACTAGTGTAGCGGGCGTCCCCAAAATTTTTGTGAGTATGACTCATTCAAGAAAACGTATGTGGTCATTGGGTGAAAGGACTCTGAGTGATAGTTGAACTAGGGCTGGTAGGTAAGGTGCTGGTCACGTGTTTTGAACACTGAGTATGCACTCACTAGGAGAATGGGGGAAAGAGTCAGTTTTTAACCCAGCAGATGGCCTAGGAGACTCGAAACCTGTCAGGACGGTGGTCCTCGGTGATATTGACCTGTTATTTATCAGCCCTTCACCCTTTACCCTTGCCCTTCACCCGTCACCTTTCACCCGTGAGGTGGTTGAAGATGGCCATGGTGTGAGGAAACACACGGGTAGTTCAGACCATGCCATTTCCAACTCCAGGGAGAGGAGTTGTAAGCTGTTCATTTCGCTTGAGACAGAGGAAGTCGCGGAAGAGATGACCGTGACTCGTTTCTCAAGGACAAGAGAGTTCGAGGGGCAGTTTTTGTCTCAGAGAGAGAGAAGAAAGGGAATTAGTGGGGGAAAGCGGGTGGTAGCTTTTACTTGAGGCAGGCGGCCTCAGTGAGATTACGGGAGTTATGTATTCTCCTGGTCCGGTTTTTTTGGATAACGGAATGTGAAGGCCACGGCTTTTTAGATGCGAAACTAGACTGTTCATCTCTCAGTGATAAAGAGAGATTCATGTGTGGAAGACAATTTTCTCTCAGTGTAAAGGAGAGATACTTGGGTGAAGATTGGATTTGTCTCTCGGTCGTGAGGCAGAGTTTCATGTGTGCTGATTATTTGTCTCTCAGTGTGGAGAGAGATACTTGTGTAAAATCTTGGTTACAAGTTTGTGGTCTGTGACTGAGTTAAAAGCGTTTTCCTGAAGGAACTGGTGGGGGAGTGAAAATACTTTCCGGTAGTGCATCCTTTTGGGTGATTGGATAGATTGCGTTGTGCGTAGGGAGTATTTGCTGTCATGTATTGCGCGGTATGCATGGAGTGACAAGTGTGTCAGTGGTGTACACCGATCTCCATAAATTTAACCGTGCCGTAGCTGCCGTTTGTTTCCCGGGACTGATAAAATAAGGTTTTCTATTTGTGCCTTCAAGGGTTTGAGGGAGGAAATAAAAATGATATTAGTTGGTTTATTGATTGTGGTATTAATATTTGAATTGTTGTTGTTTTTTGCTATTCTATATGTGTTTTGGGTGGTTGTTCATGTTTGGTTGCTCTACTCTGTTATGGGGTTTGTTTTTTTTTGGTTGGGAGTTCTTTGTGACCCTTCCCCACCTCAGGACGATAGCCTCAACCTCCTCTTGCTGAACCTGGCAGCAAGGGGCGCTGAGCGTTGGAGGAAATCTCGGCTGTTCTTCCCCTAGAGGTTTAGTTATTTTTGTCCCGTTCTCCCAGGACTGATAGCCACAAACCTCTTCCGCGTTTAGCAGGGGGACATGGCGTTGGGGAGTCACTAGTCTTTCCCTTCTGAATAAATATTATGTCTTTCGCTTTCTATTGTTCAGTTTGATTTTTCCCCTTGCCCCCACTCTGAGTGTGGGTGCAACTTCTCCTCCGTCACGCTTGTAGTGTAGGGGGTGGAGTTGATTACGCTTTGCCCAAATAAACATCTTTATTTTTGATCATTTTTTTTTCTGGGTGTGGTGCGTAGATTTTCTGTTGTGTTTGGGTGAATGGTGCAATGTATTTTTTGATTTGATTTGTCTTTTAGTATGTTGTTTTAATTACTGTAGTTTGGTGTATATTGTGCAGTGATGGGTTTTTCCGTCCCAGTTTCACGGTGACTGTGACCACTTGGGTGCTGTCTGTGGGCTTCTTTTGCTTTTCTTGGATTCGCCTCACTATTCCGGTCCTGTGTTATCCGTTACATTGCCTTTTCACCCCTTTTTCAAAACCTCATTTAAACCTTCTCTCAATAAGCCTCCTATCTAGCTTTTCTTTTCTACTTTTCATCTGTTAGGTAGGATTTCCGCTTGTTTGTGCTTTTCTTCCCCTCTGTTTAATTGTTTGTGAATTCCATTTGTGTTGTTATATTTAGATTCTTGGTTGTATATGGCGGTACTTTTGTTTTGTTAGTCCGTTTGAATTTACGTAAGAAAGAAAGACTGCCACAACATGAACATTTGAGATCTTATATTTTTAGTAATGTATTGTTTTTCTGAAATCTTTATTGGTGTTTATTTTTTTTTTCTCTAGGGAAAAACCGTTTTGTATGTAAACTTAAGTTTGTTTTGTAATTTCCTATTGGTTATTCAGTTGCAAATTATTTTTTTTGTGGTTTTAATTTCATTCCTTGGTTTTCATATTCCGACCCTGGTTTAAGTAAGCTGGTTTTTTGTTTACACCGGAAATATTGAAGTCTGTATTTGTATATACTATATTTACGGTTTTTGTTGAAACTATATCTTCATATTTCGCCTTATTTTTATTAACCTTTACAGTTCGGGAGTGTCTTGGTGTTTATATCTGACGATTCCTATTATGGTTGATTTTGATAAATATGGTTAACAAGCGGAACGCTTGGGTTTTGAGGAGGATAAACTTACTATTATGTGCAACAATGCTTAGATAGGGCAGACAGGCTAAGAGAGACGAGAAGAAATAAAAGGAATCTATGGTTAAGTTGTTAAAGAAAATCTAAGGATACTAGACGATAGAAGAAAAAAGACTACAGAGGGAAGTTGAAGAAAGTAGACTACAGAGGGAAGCTGGAAGAAAAAAGATTAATGTGGGAAGCGATTTGAAGAAAAAAAAGTGTTACAGTGGTATGCTGATATTGATGAAAATAGATTACAGAGGGAAGCTGAAGCTGAAAGAAATATTGACTTACCAGACGGAAGCTGAAGAAAATAGACTACAGAGGGAATTTATGTTGAAACAGTTAGATTTATGAGACGATGTGAGATTAAAAGAATACAGGCGCATCTAGAGATCCTCCACCAGTTCACCAGTCGGTCTCCGCTAAGCCATGCCTCAATACCCAAAAGCGGCATATATTCCAAGTTGCCGCCTTTTGAGGAAAAATCGGAGGACATAGATAGTTTTCTTTTCCGTTTGATAGTCACGCAACGTCGTGTGGTAGGCCAATGGAAAAGTGGACATTGTTATATTGCGTCGTTGTTTAAGGGGTTAGCGCTTTGTCTTGTTACACTCAATTGCCAGCGAAACTAAAATTTAAACTTCGGGATCTGTTGAAAGTAGGAATCTCAAGAAATTTAATGTTATGCTGATCGTTTTCACGAGAACGTTGCCGTCGGTGCGCCCTGATAAAGAGAATCGTTTCCGCGTTTCTGATCGCATGAGGTCATTGTTTGGATCGATGGAGCGATTTATCTAAAAACGAACAAAACTGTTCAATCACTGCGAGATCTCCGTGCTTAGGGTACTAACTTTTTCCCATGAGCGTGAGCAAAGATCTGGCCACTTTCCTTAATTGATAGGATATTTGATAACGTGGAGGTAATGTGGCAGACGGCTGAGCTGATTGTGTCGCTCTCACAGATAAGGGCGTGGCTTAGGAATGGATAGTTGTGGCCTGCTGTGCAGTCTCATGCGTCATGTTCTATCCCATCAGGGAACAGGGAAGTTTCAGGAAAGGTAATCGTGGGTCATTTTTTGAGTCGTAAGGTTATTTCCGTCCGTTGGTAACGGGTCAGGGATCTTCCGCGGTTGAGTGGTCTGTCGTCTTGACCCAGTACTCACGCCGGAATAGACCCGTTACTTCTCAGAGCATATCGTGCCGTGGTTAGTGGACAACGTCCTCCTCGTAGACTTTTGAGGGCCCGGTTCGTGGACAGATACAGAGGGTCACAAATTCTGTCAGCGTGCCGATCTGGACATTGCGCGTTGCTGCTTGTGTGGCAAGTTCCATCTGATACTGAATGGTCCCTTTCAGATTCGGGTGTTTCTAAAAACCGATCTTGTCTCCATGATTGTGATGAAGGCCTTGTTTGTACCAGTTCAATCTGTTGATGACTGGTGTTAGAAAAAGGTGCCGTCAATGGATTGCAGGCTTCGGTTTTGCGAGACACTGGGTGGAAACCTCTGCTGGTGTTCGAATTCTGGCGTGCTTCTAGACCAGTTTCTACTACACTGTTCCATTAAAGGTGTAGGTCTCGTTTTGGAGGCATGAGTTGATTCGTGTCCGCTGGCGAATATTGAAGTCGATACACCCCGTACTACCGAAGGTAGGTCTTACCCGCCTGTGTCAGTGATTACCCAGTCTGCCGACTTGTTCTTGGGCATGGGGCCAGGTTGTCGCCTACTGTACATGGTGGTGCGGGAGGATCGTTTGTTCCTGGTCTTGTGGAGGTCTCAGATCAAAGGTCAGAGAGCAGGGAAAGGCTACAATCACGATTTAAAGTTCATAATGGATGAACTCCAGATTACACCAGTTGATTTAAAATAGATAATGCAGGGGAGGGAAATGGACGACGACGCTGACGGACAATTCTTTCTGCCTGCTAAACAGGACTGTCACTGACGCATACTAACGGTCTAAAAACCATCGTACATACTGGGGGACCGCTAACATTATATACACGGTGTGTACCTGGTACAGGACATACAGTCAGGATATTGTGGGTTCCAGACACAAATCTTCTCATCCCCAACCCACCCCCCCACCCCCCCCCCCCCCCCAATACCTAGATCTGTCTTGACCACAGTGCTGCCTACTCGGCGCAGGATGCTTTGTTAGATGGGCACTGTGGTTCAAAAGAACAGTAAAGGAGTTCGTGATTCTTTTGACTTGGCCGGGTGTTTCTCAAAGGAAGTTACCGTATTACTAGTCGCCATGTGGTCTGACTGCCAATTAGACATCTCTGAATAGGTCGCGTCCCATGTGCTCCTTTTGCACATTAATGCCTCTCATTTCCCGGTCCTATTTCGGAATGGTAGCTATTGATCTTGTTGGATCCGCTTCCACGGTCGTCTTCGGGATATTATCGATTTATCTTGACGTGGGTGGATACGGCGGGCGACAAGGTATACCAGAAGCGATTCCACTGATAGGGAAAATTTTGTTTCTGGGATCTGTCGCTGGATAAGCCTTACTTACAATTTTTTCCAGAGTGGGTCTTCCAGACGAAATTCTCTCGGATTGTGGAAACGCAACGTTTCATTTCTGATCCCAGGAGTGGAATTTTTACAGACTGGTGTCAAGCTCTGCCATTTCAACCACCGCCATATCATACCCCATTCCGAATGGCTTGTTGATCGTTTCAAGGGAACGTTGAAGTCCATGTTTGGAGAAGCGTTTGCAACGGGCAAGGTTCCACTGTGATTGGGGATGTTTCATACCGGCCTTTGCTTTTTGCATACAGGGAAATGCCGATCGCATAAGAGGGGTTTCTCTCCGTGTTGTAGCTTCCTCTGTCGGTACACTCAACCAAGGGGTCCTTTGGATGCGTGGATGACACAATGGGTCGGCATAAGACGGATCTTTTCTGTCAGTATATCTGTTTACAAATTACGTTTAGGAACAGATATTCGTTTGAAGGATGCATGTGGAGCTTTGGCTCATACAGTCAGCCTGTTTGATAAATCAGGGATTGTACATGGTCTTATGTCAGACAGAATAATGCTAGGCCTCGTTCCTATAGTGTAGGGGATTATAGTCCTTGTTTTACGCAAGGATGAACATAACAATAGCTTCGTGTTACTGTGGAAGGGTCCTTTTTGGTGGTCTCGAAAAACTTTTTGCTGGGGGATTTTAGGAAGATCAAAATGGCAAACACTGTAGATGGTATTATTTCTTGTGACATGTTTTGGAAGAATGCATGTAGAACGTCAATTGTTGACATCATCCTGGGCTGTTGTGTGGCATATATCCTGTGGCAGTAATCTGATGTTCAACAGGACCTGGACATTTTCAGTGATGGAATTTTTGTACCACAAGGTAACGTTACAGGGACAGCTGCAATGGTTTTGAAAACTGCTAATGGTTGGAATGTTTTCATTCTACCGTTGCAGATGTTGTTGTTACCTTCCTTTGCTTGTCTTTCTTTAGTGTAAACTATGAGGATTTTTTTTTTGTGGGTTCTGTCGATTGATTTGTCTACAAGTCAATACAGATCAGCTCAAAGACATGTTGAATGACTTGTACGGATGGGGTGACGGTTTTTCCACAGGTAAGTAGTGAACTGGTACTGGAACACCATGAGTTTTACAGGGTTACTTCTGATATAATACTACCAGTGCGTACCAGAATCCCTGAACCCCCCCTCCATTTTGCAAAAAAAAGTCGGTGGTTTGAGAGTGAAATCAAGGTATGCTGGAATTAATGGTGATAGACTTCTACTTCTCCGTACTAGCTCACCTGTTGGATTGGTGGACAAATCCTGATGGTTCGGTGCGGTTTCTGCATCGATTACAGATAAAGTAATATTAAATCACTGTGTTCGTTGCCGAGGCCTATCCCAGACAATTGAGAACTTCTGGGTACGGCTCTCAGCAGGATAATATTTTGGAAAAGTAGGACTTAACGAAAGCGGTACGGGCAGATTCCAATGGCTGAAGCTGACAGGGAAAAAGACTGCGTTTCAATCACCTTTTTGGTCTTTTCAGTGGACGAAAATGCCAGTTGGTTTGCAAAAATGCCCCAGCTTCTTTTGCCAGAATGATGCGAAGCCCTGAAACTCCATGAGTGTGGTGCAGTCTGTTTTTTTGATGAAAGTTTGTTGGCTCGCCAAAGTCATGGAGTGACCGCCTTTCTTACGTTAGTGCTGTTTTTTGCTGAATCAGTAGTTTGGGGTGTCTGCAAGACCTTCCTTAAATTCGTGCCGGGTTCAAACTCTCGAGTTTTTGGCGTCAAAATATATCTGGTGGGATAAATGATTGCCAGTGGGTAAGAATGTGGAAATGATTTTATCCTGACTCAAATCCCACTTACAATTAAAATCTCGGTTCAGGTCATCATACGGAGTGTTGTCTTACTCATACGACGATATGGTCCCCACTTTGCAGTCCCTGACGGCCCCTTTGACGGAGATGACGAATGGGAAGACTAGAACAAAAAGTATTGTGTGGCGTTCTGATGTGTTGCCAGAGGCTTTGGAGTGTGTTCAGAACACCCTCATACTCTTGCCTGTTCCTATTGGTTTCCTCCTCCCTATCTGAAGACTTTATTTTAAGCTTATGATGCCCAGTTCTAATTGGAATGGAGCGGTACGGTAGGGATGGAAAAATTTTAATGTGCTTTGTTGTCATCAAGAGGAAGTACGACTGCGTAGGAAGGTCTCAAAGTCAATCCAGGAGAAAATTATCCTATATTGAGTGTGAACGTCTTGGTCTACTTGTTTGGGCATGTGTGAAGTTAGCAAGGTTCTTGACTGGTAGTATGATTCAGTGACAGACTCGGCCCATTGGCCAAGGACGTTCTTGAAATCCGTCACTGATCTAAGAACTGCTGGATTAATTTTAGATGGGCTTTGGCATTTTGAGGAATGCCAGTTTACTGTTGAACCAGTGCTGGAACACTAATTGTTCATGGCCAGATTTGTTGTCACGTGCGTGAATAATTCTTGGACCATAAGATGTAACTGTCTTCTAGGGATAAAGACTATTCGCCTGTTTTTGTCTGTATTTATGATTACATCTGCCGTGTGATCAACTTTTGTACGGTTGGCATTGTCATGCTACTGTCTATTTAAATCAAGTGGTAATTGATGTCATTTAATTTGCTTATTGAAGTGACTATATGTTTTGCAGCAAACAACTACCTTGAGTTGTTGTAATACATATTTAGTCTTTGTTAAACACAATGGGAAAAAATCTAAGTACTATTTTATGTCTAATGTGCTTGTGTAGATGGAATTCTATCATGTATGTGTGATGAGCTCAAATAATCTCTTTTGTGATATGTCATATTATACATGTTTTGTTTGGTGCATGTGTCAAAACCAATTTGTGATTCATTTTGTCATTGTCAACCGAAATGGAAATAGCATGTGACTTTTCAATGGACTTTAACTACATTCATGTGGGAAAAAGAAAGGATAGTACGATGTTTTAAAACTTTGTGTTTTTTTGTTTACTTGTCTATTGAGAAACATGTAAACTCTGCGTAATTATTCTCAGTTGCCATTGAGGGTTTTGAAAAAACAGGATTGTGAGGATCAAAGTTCAAGGGGGAAAATATGTGCTGATCTGTCTTAGGTAGTACCACACTATTTTGTTACGGTGATTTGCTCATTTTAGTCCCTAGGTGCTTTGTATCCTTGTTTTTTGTGAAATGTATTGTGTGAGTGGGGTGATCAAATTAGTACGATTTTTTTTAATAAAAAGTACTAGAAAGTGTGATAATTATCCTATTTCATGGTGGTGCAGTTCCTGATGTTTCTATACGTCGGATGTTTGTATTTGGGAATCATTGTTGTGATGGATTTCACATTTTGAGTTGCTATGGCCTGATGATGTGGTCTATGTGGAATGGGGTCTTTCTCTTATAAAAAAAAATTTTCTGGAGTTTATTGTTTCATCAACGGATGGGGGGTGTACTTGTGTCCGTAGCCTCACTGTCTCAGGCATGTGACGCTCATCACATGATACAGTTTAGTGAATATGAATCATTTCCAGTTGAGCCTACAATTAAAGGAAGTAATAGTCATATGGCTTGACTAGTGTACGGGGTCACGCTAAATATTTGATGAGTATGTATCTCATTCAAGAAAACGTCTTTTGTCCATTTGGGTGAAAGTGCTCCACGGAGTGATAGTTTTACATGGGTGGAAAGGTTAAGGTGCTGGTCACGTGTTTTGTTCTCACTGTGTGGCTGACTCACTGTGAGCTTGGGGTGGAAAGAGTCAGTTTTTAACCCAGCCTGACTTTGGCCTAGAGAACTCGAACCTGTTTCAGGACGGTGGTCCGCGTTGCTGACCTGTTATTATCAGCCCTTCTCCCTTTACCCTTCGCACCTTAACCCTTTCACTTGCTACCCGTTGAGGTGGTTGAAGAGGGCCCAGTGTGAGGATAACCCAATGCTGTAGTTTGCCCCAGCCAGTACCAACTCACAGGGAGAGGAGGGGTTGAAGTCGTCATTTTCGCAGAGGAAAGAGGAAGTCGCGGAAGCAGAAGAACGAGACTCGTATCTCCTGGAAATGAGAGTTCGAGGGGGCTGTTCTATTGTTCAGGGAGAGAGAGACAGGGAATCTGAGACAGCGAGGAGAAGCTTTTAATTGAGGCAGGCAGGTCCTCAGCTGATCTACGGGAAGTTATGTAGTCTACTGGTCCGGTTTTTTTGATATCGGATTGTGAAGGCCACGGACTTTATAGAGAGTAAAACTAGACTGTTTCAATCTCTCAGTGTTTAGAGACATACATGTGTGTAGACTATTTTTCTCTCAGTGTAATGAGAGATACCATGTGTGAGATTGAATTTGGTCTATCGGTTGTGAGGTGAGATACATGTGTGCAGTTTTATGTGTCTCTCAGGGTGGAGAGACCCGATTATTGTGTTAAAATCTGGGTTTACCATAGGTGTGGTTGAGTATCCTTTGTAATGTGTTTTACCTGAAGGTGAGCGGCGAGGAAGAGATTAACATTTCGCGTAGTGCTCATTTTGGGTGATTGGAATGATTGCGTGTGCGTATGGAGTAAAATGCTGTCATGATGCGGGTTATGCATAGAGTGACAGTGTGCCTCTGACACGACACGTCACGACTCGACACGGACACGACACGGACACGACACGACATCACTTGCACATAAACAACACAAACACAGCACAAACCAACAACTACAAGAATACTACAAAGCTCAACACAACCTCGCATACTACAGTACATAAACACAAACAACAACAGTACAGAAATGCTCAACTACAATCTTACAACACAACAACAAACTACAAAAACACTCACAAATTCAACACGCCACTACACAACTACAACCATATACATACAACACAAACCATAACAAAAAACAGCTACAACAACCCCACACAAAACAACAACAAACCTAGACAATCTACAAACAACAATCACCATCAATGCGACAAAACTACAAACAACAAGGACTACAAAACATACAACTACACCAACACACACAATACAACTACATCACAACTACAACACAAGCCACAACCACTACACACAACTACCAACACATTACAACACATCGCAACTACACAACAACACGCCATTACAACAACAAAACAACTACAACTAAACTACAACACATCAGACTACAAACTTCTCACAACTACACCACAACACAACCATTAAAATCTACAACACAACTACAATCACAACGCCACAACCACTACAACGCAGACACAACTACAACACATTACAACACCATCGCAAAACAACACACACTACTACAACACAAAACAACTACAACACAACACAACTACAACGCACACGACTACCACACAACTGACAACACAACAATACCACAGCACATAACACATACACAACTATAACACAACACATTACAACTACAACACAAACACAACTACAACCAACGCTGACTACCCACAACTGCAACACAAACCAAATTCCAACTGCTTAAAAACACTACTCAAATTTAAACTACACTATTACAAACAACACAAACTATAACACAATACCACTCAAATTACAACACATCTGCAAGACAGCCACAATACTAACAAACACAGCTAAACATAACTCATTACAACACAACACGAACTACAATAGACAAATTACAACTCCACCACGACTACAAACATACTACAAACACATCTACATCACAACTT
>JAFLJL010016335.1:27500-30634 GCA_018398815.1 Conus ventricosus
GACGTCAGGAGGCAACCCACCGGAGGAGACACTGCACTGCCGCCGAGTCACTTCGGTGGTGTTCAGTGGCACCTGTTCTGATTCAACATACGTAAGACACCACCTACCAAGCCCCCTACTGACGACAATAATTGCCGAGTCGCGGGGCTGGGCAGAGAGAGCTCTCCCTCCGGAGGGCGCCACTACATTCGTCCAACGCCAGTCCCCTTGAATTTGCCGATACCGGCGATTCCGACAAAAAGAAAGCAATGGCACAGATATTGAGAGAAAATCGAAACTGAGGTCACATGAGAGCAGGGCATGAAAATCACATGAGAGCAGGGCATGAAGGTCACGTGAGAGCAGGGCATGAAGGTCACGTGAGAGCAGGGCATGAAGGTCACGTGAGAGCAGGGCATGAAGGTCACATGAGAGCAGGGCATGAAGGTCACGTGAGAGCAGGGCATGAAGGTCACATGAGAGCAGGGCATGAAGGTCACGTGAGAGCAGGGCATGAAGGTCACGTGAGAGCAGGGCATGAAGGTCACATGAGAGCAGGGCATGAAGGTCACATGAGAGCAGGGCATGAAGGTCACATGAGAGCAGTGCATGAAGGTCACATGAGAGCAGTGGCAGAAGGTCACATGAGAGCAGGGCATGAAGGTCACATGAGCAGGGCATGAAGGTCACATGAGAGCAGGGCATGAAGGTCACATGAGAGCAGGGCATTAAGGTCACGTGAGAACAGGGCATGAAGGTCACGTGAGAGCAGGGCACGAAGGTCACATGAGAGCAGGGCACGAAGGTCACGTGAGAGCAGGGCACGAAGGTCACGTGAGAGCAGGCCATGAAGGTCACGTGAGAGCAGGGCATGAAGGTCACATGAGAGCAGGGCATGAAGGTCACATGAGAGCAGGGCATGAAGGTCACATGAGAGCAGGGCATGAAGGGTCAGTGAAGGGCCAGAGAATTTGCTACATTTGTTTTCCATGCAGAGATCGATGAGGATGAGGATGACGAAGATGATGCTACGGATTTGCATTCTTGTCTGAAATTGCATGGCAGGGCTGTGCTCTACGCTTATTTTCATGAAATATTCCAGCGTAAACAAGGCCCGAAATATACAGACGCGTGCAGTGTTGGTGAAAGAAAGGCGAGTGACATTGTTTCAGAGATGGTCGGGGCAGAAAAAAAAATCCCACAAATAGAGAGCTCTGGTGAAAAGAGAGAGAGAGAGAGAGAGAG
The DNA here is from genome assembly GCA_018398815.1 of Conus ventricosus. Lineage (NCBI taxonomy): Eukaryota > Metazoa > Mollusca > Gastropoda > Neogastropoda > Conidae > Conus > Conus ventricosus. The sequence goes on from JAFLJL010016335.1 coordinate 28,725, forward strand.
AGAGAGAGAGAGAGAGAGAGAGAGAAGAGAGACACAGATAGCCAGACTGACAGACAGACATTGAGACAGACAGAGAGAGAATATAGAAATGAAGAGAAACAGATACAGACAGAGAATAGAGAGAAACGGAGAATTACAGCGACAGAGACAGAGAGAGAGAGGGAGGGAGGGGTTAGGGAGGGGTTAGGGATGGGGGGTGAGATAAGAAGTGAGCAGAGTGTTAGGTACAGACCAGCATCCAAGAACGGCACCCGCTGTCACCCTTAAGAAGACGGCAAAGATTCTCAAAGAAAATAGCAAGAAGAGGGATAAAAGAAAAAAGAATATTATCCTTGCATTACAGCTATCTTCTTACAGATCGCAACAGCTTTTCCTAAAGATAACAAATGTTGTTCTTTCTCGTGGTCCACGAAAATCACAATTGTTATTTCCTGTTCTCTTTGAAATGATAATTGTCACCTTGTTTTCCCTGGGCAAAACATGTATTGCAGCGTCGAAAACATACACGGCGAAAAAATTAAAGCTGCGATCGTTCATTTACCACGACAAGCGCGAATGGGGCTGATAAATGAGGGACAATGCAGTTGGAAAAGACTAGGGAGAGCTTGACAACCTTCAGAGAAGAAACCCCCTCAGACAAGTGTTTCAGCCCTGAACTCCTTACACTCTACGGGGGCCGAGCCGCATCCAGGTCATGACTCCCAGATGCCCTTCTACTGCCAACTGGTTTTCCCTGGCGTTGCCAGGATTCGAACCCCAACTTTTGGATGGGTGGGTGTCTTTTAAGGAATGCCTTTTTAGACGGAAATTTAAGCCTTATGAGGTTCATTTTTGTTCCTCCTCGACCAGATCCAGCTGGAACTCTTCGGCTGCCTGGATCTGCCATTGCCTTCAGGGTTCTGGTCCTCTTCTTAACTGAAATTCCGAGCTGTTTTATGAGGTCGCAGGCTGATGAGCCTACACCCCCCCCCCCCCCCCCTTGCTCCAACTTCTATGGCGAGAACCTGGGTCTGGGAAAGGGGGATTCATGCAAGCTAGACTGGCATACGCCCGAAGATCATACGATATTGTTTCCTTGGGAAAAAAAGGGACAACACTTGTAATTTTGGGGGGAGACAGGCAAACTGGTATTCTTCTAAGGGAAACTGTTGTGTTCCTCGGGAATAACAGAGTTTTTTTCTTTTTTTTCTTTATATATATATATATATATATATATATATATTATATATATATATTATATATATATATTTATATATATATACACACACACACACACACGGAGGAATCGTCTTTTTTTAACGGGGAAAACTGCTAGTATCGGCCTCTGACGCGATTGTGCTCCATACGGGTTTTCTTCAACTGCAAGTAGTTCACGGCCAAACTGTTTGGGAGTGGGGGGTGGGGGGGGGGGCAGGGTAGGAGGGACAGGGACAAAGAGGTGAGATTGTCTGTTATCCGGGGCCCTTGAGAGCTTAGGATATACAAATGCACGTTGAGAGTCTGACGATTTGCTTTAAATATGAAGCATTCACCCACATGTTAGTCTGATGGGTTGACAGACAAACAGAGAGGGGGGGGGGGGGGATGGAGGAAAACGAGAGAGAGAGAGAGAGAAAAGAGACAGACAGACAGACAGAGAGACGGATGGTCTGTTCGCTAACAGATCTTGGATCTTTATGAAGGGGTGCATGAACACTAAACAGGAATAACAAAGCAAAAAAACAAAAGCCAAAAAAAAAAAATAAAAAAATCAACCAACCAACCAGCAAACAGACGAACAAACACACCAAAACAAACAAACAACAACACACGAACTCCCCCCCCCCCCACCCCCCCCCCCCCCCCCCCCCCCCCCCCCACCCCCCCCCCCAACCACCCACACCCAAAAACACCAACTCCAAACGCCAAGC
>JAFLJL010016335.1:31634-34134 GCA_018398815.1 Conus ventricosus
CATTTCGCAAGAACAGAGGAAGTCGCGGAAGAGAAGACGAGACTCGTATCTCCAGGACAAGAGAGTTCGAGGGGCAGTATATTGTCTCAGAGAGAGAGAGACAGGGAATAGAGAAAGCGGAGAAGCTTTTACTTGAGGCAGGCAGGTCCTCAGTGATTACGGGAGTTATGTATTCTCCTGGTCCGGTTTTTTTGGATAACGGAATGTGAAGGCCACGGCTTTATAGAACGAAACTAGACTGTTTCATCTCTCAGTGTAAAGAGAGATACATGTGTGAAGACTATTTTTCTCTCAGTGTAAAGAGAGATACATGGGTGAAGATTGATTTGTCTCTCGGTGTGAGGAGAGATACATGTGTGCAGATTTATTTGTCTCTCAGTGTGGAGAGAGATACTTGTGTAAAATCTGTTTACAAGTTGTGGTTGTGACTTAGTAAAGTGTTTTCCCTGAAGGAGAGGGGGAGAAGAAAAACATTCGGTAGTGCTCCTTTTGGGTGATTGGAAAGATTGCGTGTGCGTATGGAGTAAATGCTGTCATGAATGCGGGTATGCAAGAGTGACAGTGTGACACGACACGACACGACACGACACGACACGACACGACACGACACGACACGACATCAACTACAGCACAAAACAACACAACACAGCACAACAACAACTACAAGACAATACAACACAGCACAACACAACAGCAACTACAGTACAAAACAAAACAACACAGTACAGAAATGCACAACTACAACTACAACACAACAACAACTACAAAACACCACAACTTCAACACACCACAACACAACTACAACCATAACTACAACACAACATAACACAAAAACAACAACAACCCCACACAAAAACAACAACAACCCTAGACAACTACAAAACAACAACACCACAACTACGACAAAACTACAACACAACAAGACTACAACACATCACAACTACACCAACAACACACCATTACAACTACAACACAACTACAACACAACGCCACAACCACTACAACACAACTACAACACATTACAACACATCGCAACTACACCAACAACACGCCATTACAACAACAAAACAACTACAACAAAACTACAACACAACAAGACTACAACACATCACAACTACACCAACAACACACCATTACAACTACAACACAACTACAACACAACGCCACAACCACTACAACACAACTACAACACATTACAACACATCGCAACTACAACACAACACAACTACAACACAACACAACTACAACACAACACAACTACAACGCCACACGACTACCACACAACTGCAACACAACAATACCACAGCCACAACACAACACAACTATAACACAACACATTACAACTACAACACAACACAACTACAACCCAACGCGACTACCACACAACTGCAACACAACAATACCACAGCTACAACACAACACAAATATAACACAACACATTACAACACAACACAACTATAACACAATACCACTACAAATACAACACAACTGCAATACAGCACAACTACAACACAACACAGCTATAACATAACACATTACAACACAACACAACTACAATACAACTACAACACCACACGACTACAACACAACTACAACACAACTACAACACAACTACAGCTCAACACAACTACCGCGCAACTACAACTACAACACAGCTACAACAATAACACAACACAATAACAGCACAACTACAACACAACACACCTACAACGCTACAGACCACAAGTTGGGAGCCGGAATAGCTCAGTTGGTAGAGCGCCGGACTCGTAATCTTGGTGATCCTGGGGTTGCGGGTTCGAACCTCCGCCGGGGCGTTTCGGTACAGGGGGATTTTTCCCTCGGAGTTAACATTGGTTTCTGACTCCATTTCCCATACAGTCCTTCGAATGAGACTATAAAACCGAGGTTCGTGTATGAACGCACGCATAACATCTTGCACACACGTAAAATCCCATCACCAACTTTCGGAAGAGTAGGCCAGTTTGGCCGTTGGTATGGATGACACGTTACACATAGCATGCACCCTGCGTGAGAAATGGAAAGAATGAAGGAAGTAAGGAAAATGAGTGATCGATATTGAACGATGTTGATGGATGACACGGGAAACGATTGAATGAAGCGCCAGCTGGCAGCTCTTCTGTCGGCACTACCCAGGTAGGCAGCCCGTTGTGTAAACGAGTGTTGATTGTAAAGCGCTTAGAGCTTGGTCTCTAGCCGAGAATAGGCACTATATAAGTATTCATTATTATTATTATTATTATTATTACTATTATTAATAATACAACTACAGCACAACACGCAGAACACAACACAACACAACATTGTACAACACAACGCTAGTATAATTACAGCACAACACGACACAATACAATACAACGGCAATATAACACAACACAGCTACAGCTACAACACAAAGCAACTGTCACAACAACTACAACACAAACACAACACTACATAACTACAACACAATTATAACACAACCACAACAATAACACAACAC
>JAFLJL010016335.1:39134-43602 GCA_018398815.1 Conus ventricosus
ACATGAGAGCAGGGCATGAAGGTCACATGAGAGCAGGGCATGAAGGGTCAGTGAAGGGCCAGAGAATTTGCTACATTTGTTTTCCATGCAGATCGATGAGGATGAGGATGACGAAGATGATGCTACGGATTTGCATTCTTGTCTGAAATTGCATGGCAGGGCTGTGCTCTACGCTTATTTTCATGAAATATTCCAGCGTAAACAAGGCCCGAAATATACAGACGCGTGCAGTGTTGGTGAAAGAAAGGCGAGTGACATTGTTTCAGAGATGGTCGGGGCAGAAAAAAAAATCCCACAAATAGAGAGCTCTGGTGAAAGAGAGAGAGAGAGAGAGAGAGAGAGAGAGAGAGAGAGAGAGAGAGAGAAGAGAGCACAGATAGCCAGACTGACAGACAGACATTGAGACAGACAGAGAGAGAATATAGAAATGAAGAGAAACAGATACAGACAGAGAATAGAGAGAAACGGAGAATTACAGCGACAGAGACAGAGAGAGAGAGGGAGGGAGGGTTAGGGAGGGGTTAGGGATGGGGGGTGAGATAAGAAGTGAGCAGAGTGTTAGGTACAGACCAGCATCCAAGAACGGCACCCGCTGTCACCCTTAAGAAGACGGCAAAGATTCTCAAAGAAAATAGCAAGAAGAGGGATAAAAGAAAAAAGAATATTATCCTTGCATTACAGCTATCTTCTTACAGATCGCAACAGCTTTTCCTAAAGATAACAAATGTTGTTCTTTCTCGTGGTCCACGAAAATCACAATTGTTATTTCCTGTTCTCTTTGAAATGATAATTGTCACCCTTGTTTTCCCTGGGCAAAACATGTATTGCAGCGTCGAAAACATACACGGCGAAAAAATTAAAGCTGCGATCGTTCATTTACCACGACAAGCGCGAATGGGGCTGATAAATGAGGGACAATGCAGTTGGAAAAGACTAGGGAGAGCTTGACAACCTTCAGAGAAGAAACCCCCCTCAGACAAGTGTTTCAGCCCTGAACTCCTTACACTCTACGGGGGCCGAGCCGCATCCAGGTCATGACTCCCAGATGCCCTTCTACTGCCAACTGGTTTTCCCCTGGCGTTGCCAGGATTCGAACCCCCAACTTTTGGATGGGTGGGTGTCTTTTAAGGAATGCCTTTTTAGACGGAAATTTAAGCCTTATGAGGTTCATTTTTGTTCCTCCTCGACCAGATCCAGCTGGAACTCTTCGGCTGCCTGGATCTGCCATTGCCTTCAGGGTTCTGGTCCTCTTCTTAACTGAAATTCCGAGCTGTTTTATGAGGTCGCAGGCTGATGAGCCTACACCCCCCCCCCCCCCCCCCCTTGCTCCAACTTCTATGGCGAGAACCTGGGTCTGGAAGGCGGATTCATGCAAGCTAGACTGGCATACGCCCGAAGATCATACCGATATTGTTTTCCTTGGGAAAAAAGGGACAACACTTGTAATTTTGGGGGGAGACAGGCAAACCTGGTATTCTTCTAAGGGAAACTGTTGTGTTCCTCGGGAATAACAGAGTTTTTTTCTTTTTTTTCTTTATATATATATATATATATATATATATATATATATATATATATATATATATATATATATATATATACACACACACACACACACGGAGGAATCGTCTTTTTTTAACCGGGGAAAACTGCTAGTATCGGCCTCTGACGCGATTGTGCTCCCATACGGGTTTTCTTCAACTGCAAGTAGTTCACGGCCAAACTGTTTGGGAGTGGGGGTGGGGGGGGGGGCAGGGTAGGAGGGACAGGGACAAAGAGGTGAGATTGTCTGTTATCCGGGGCCCTTGAGAGCTTAGGATATACAAATGCACGTTGAGAGTCTGACGATTTGCTTTAAATATGAAGCATTCACCCACACTGTTAGTCTGATGGGTTGACAGACAAACAGAGAGGGGGGGGGGGGGGATGGAGGAAAGCGAGAGAGAGAGAGAGAGAAAGAGACAGACAGACAGACAGAGAGACGGATGGTCTGTTCGCTAACAGATCTTGGATCTTTATGAAGGGGTGCATGAACACTAAACAGGAATAACAAAGCAAAACAAAACAAAAGCCAAAAAAAAAAAATTAAAAAAAATCAACCAACCAACCAGCAAACAGACGAACAAACACACCAAAACAAACAAACAACAACACAACGAACTCCCCCCCCCCCCACGCCCCCCCCCCCCCCCCCCCCCCCCCCACGCCATCCCCAAATAAAACACAAACGTCAAACCAAGACATGAAGTTAAATAATACACATCATAATGAAGACCGATACACAGATGTCATTCCTCTTACATCTGTTTCTCTAAGCATTTAAGGCAATTCAGCCCATTCTACCCCTCCCCTCCCAACTTTACCCCCTTCTTTTTTTTTCTCTTGATAACGGTGAGAATTGTCTTTGACGACACGAGCGCGTTCAATCTTGTACAGGGAAGGGCGTCTTTGATATCTGGACTCCATGTTTCGATCCTGAATATTCTCCAAAGCTGGCTGACAAAGAAAAGAGCCTCTCGCCCTACTGCGATTCCTTGCATAGAGGAGCAAGCCATCGCCAGCGACGTTTTTCCTACAGCCATTTCGTTTGTCTCTTTTTGTCTTTTTCTTTGTGTGTGTGCGTGTGTGTGGGGAGGGGGGGGGAGGGGGGGGTTAGCGGAATAAGCAATTTCTTTCTTTTCCATTTTCAAAACTATCTCGTCCGTTTCAAACGTTAGTATACAAAAAAAAGAAAGTAGTATGTCGCATCTCCTCGTTTGTGACCCTGTATTTTCGTGCGTTCACACACCATTTTTCAAACAGCGTGATTCAGTCTTGTTACGATGGTGGGTGGATGAGAACGAAAGCCGCATAGGAAGAAACAAAACTGTCCTAGCTCAATTCACCATTCAAAGCCAATGGATGCGAGATCGGCTGAACAATTTCACCAAAGGAGTGGAGCAAATAGAGCAACGCCCACCAGCGACATTCAATCCCCTTTCGTCAACACATCCTGTTTGCTGTTCTCTACACACCTTTCCCAATACAGCTAGCGCCTTTGTAATAAGACCGTTCTGACAAGAATTCCCTCCCTTTGTCAATCAGGTTTTGTGTTTCTTTTGTTTTTTGTTGTTGTTTTGTTCTTGTTTTTGTTTTTGTTGTTGTTTTGTTGTTGTTTTTCAAACGACCCTGCTAATACAAATTCCCTTCATTTGAGAGTCAGGTTTAACCGTCCTGATAAGAATTCCCTCCCTTTGTGAATCAGGTGTTGTATGTGTGTGTGTGTGTGTTTTTAAATGACCCTCCTGATAAGAAGTCCCTCCCTTTCTGAATCAGGTTTTTTTTTTTAACAAATGATCCTCCTACTAAATATTTCCTCCTTTTGTAAACCAGGTTTTGTGGGGGCTTTTTTTTTACCCTCCTAATAAGAATTCCTTCCTCCTTACGAATCAAGTTTTTGTTTTTTCAAACGACCCTCCTAATGAAAATTCCCTCTCTTTGTGAATCATGGTTTTTTAAATTCTTTTACAATCCGGGACCAGTTTTTTTGCTTTATTCATATAGCATTAATCTCAGCGAAGACTCTCGGTCTAAACACATAGATGCACATAGACATACATGTGCGTGTGCGTGCAGGAGCATGCTCATACAAGCCCACAAATCACATTCACACGCATATAGACACATGGACATGCACACGCACGCGCGCGCGTGGGCACACACGCGCGCACGCACAAGCGCGCGCACACGCAACATGCACGCACAAGCCCCCCACCCCGCCCCCAAACACACACATAGGCCGTGCCCACCCACACTCACATGCATGTACGCACGCGCACATACACACACGTCCCATATCCTGGTACACACACACACACACCACACACACACACACACACACACACACACACACACACACTCACACACACACACCACACACTCACACACACGGGCCCGTGCCCACCCACCACCCACCCACCCACCCACACGGGCCCGTGCCCGCCCACCCACCCACTCTCTCACACACACACATACAATGATAACAAGGTCACAACCAATGTTGGGTAGGTTGCTCAAGGTCTGACCAGCGCGCTGGCCACATGCTGTAGGTCAGACATCTAAGTCCTAGCAGCCACGAGACCCTAGAGAATGTAATTATCTTCGTTCACGACCACCCATCTTATTTTGCACGAAAACCCCCCTTTTCACATCCAAATCACGTCCATCTCATGTCAGTTTTGGCCAAAATTAACACCTGTTTTTAAACAAAATTAACACCAAAACCATCAAAAATTGACGTTATTAACACATTAAAACGGGGGCTTACGTGCTAGATAAGATTTGGTGATCGTGAACAAAGATATTCACATTCTCTCTAAGGACATAAAAATTAACGCCCGCGGGACTGAGTCCTTCTTACTCTTCCAATATGCTCCTCCACTCAAGCACTATCGATAAATTAGAACAAACAACTGGCTCTCCCTTTTGG
>JAFLJL010016336.1:2120-25066 GCA_018398815.1 Conus ventricosus
CTTACTTATTTTTTTAAAAAAAAACAGGTAGCGCCAAATCAAAGTGCCTTTTCTTCTAAATGAAACAAAACCCCATAAGGTTACAACCTTCATGCCGGTAAGTAAAAAGAAAATAATTTCGCGCACAACAACAGCGAGGAAAAATGTGCTCTGACCCAATCCAGCAAAAGGGACCTCAGTTTCCCCATTCCGTCCGGAACTCGACGTGCGTCACTAATGATCAGAGACAGGAATTGCTATGAGAACACGTCTGCTGCATGAAACGAACCACGATCACGGATCTTCAGGCGAAAGAGACGTTGAACCAGCAGATGAAACTCGACAGAGCATCGCCGTGCGGACTCGGTTCCTTGAAGTCTGTTTGAGGTTGGGAATACGCTAGGGTCACCTCTCGCACTTGGACATTGAGCTTTTTTGTTTTCTCGTGTTGCACCGTGCTAACATGCGGGCTGTCAGAGTGACATGGCCCTCATATTGGTGTTATCAAATGTAGGATTCCCCGTTCACCCGGGGCGGATATCAGACTTCACCAATAAGCACAGGAGTAACGTTATGATGACGCTACCGATTACATTATATCTGGGGTTTGGGAAAGGGTTTAAACAAAGTCTAATGTCAAACACCCCCTCACTGGTGTAGCAGGCCCTTCTGTATTTGGGCAGTTACCTTTATTGATTGGCAGTGGGTGTTTATTCTCTCTCTCTCCTCTCTCTCTCCTCTCTCTATCTCTCTCTCTCTCTCTCCTCCCCTCTCTCTCTCTCTTCTCTCCCCCCTCTCTCTCTCCGCTAAATACACACATCTGTTTAATTTCCTTTTTCTCTATCTACATGTGATAGACCGTTTTTTTTTGTTCTACATTTTACCAAATGAAATAACTCTAATAACTGCAATTCATTTTTACCCAGCGTTCCTAAGGTCTTATAAGTGGATTCAATTTCTTCAACTTTGTAGTGTTTAAGTGTGTAAGTATTTTTTTCTTTCTGTATTAAACTAAAGGAAACTTAAAACAAAAAACAAAGTAAACTAAAAATCAATGCATTTTGATAATCTTATTGTTTTTTTTTCTGCCCGGTTTTAGGTTGTCTGATGACTCTTTGATTTGTTGTTGCGTAGTGTTTTTTCTATCTGCATTCTGGTTTTTGGTTAAGACGTGAACGGTATATCTTGAGAAGATATACATATTATACAAAAACGTTAGAAGAAAATGGATTAGTTACCACCGAGGACACAAACAGATAAAACAAAACGCAACGCAATTCGACCTTTCGGCGCAAAATTTGGGTGTGCCGAATAAATTAAGTGGGTTACTCGTTCTTTGTTTTCACTGTCAGGGTGGCCGCCCTGGTATGGCCCTTTGCGGTCGGCTGGGCTCTAAGCAACATTACCTTACCTTATCTTGTCGTCGGGGGTAACAATACCTTTTACTTCTAAATTTAACTTTATGTTCCGCCCTCAGTTACTTCGTTTTAAAAGTAATCTTATACAAATGTCAGGGAAACAGATCAAGTTTACATGCAGATGAAAATGGTCACTACAGGTAAACAGATTTTTGAAGGCAAATATGAGAGGTTTGACAGACATCAAGATGACTTCACAGTATTTTCTTTGGTTTTGTTCTCCACCTGTTATTTATCTTATGGCACCGCGGGCAGGATAAAATGATGTGTTGTCCAAATTGACATCGGTGTATGCTAAAACTTCTGCTTTAGGGGTACATTTGAAGTGACCTTTTGTTTATTTGTGTGTTAGTTAGTTAGTTAGTTAGTGTTTATAGGGTCCAGCGGACTACTAGGAGCCAAATCTGGACCTCAGCTATCATATCTGAGTCTCTTAATACATATACCCACACTAGTATTAACACATCACTTAAAATTTATGAGGACAAAAGCACAATTATCTTTTCAACTCCTTCGACACCTGTATACATTATTAAAACCCTATATTTTATAAAATAAGTTTACCTCTTTCAAAAAAGAAAAAATAAGATCTACTGAAATCTCACGAAAAAGAACCGATAATTCACTGGTGGAAAAGAACTTCTCTCTGATACACATCAAATCAGCACATTCTGTCAAAAAATGATTAACACTGAACAAACTGTCACACGCAACACACCATGGGGGTCTTCCCTTCTGAATATCCAACTGTGCGTTATATAGCTGTGCCCAATATGTAACCTTGAAAAGACCGATTCCTCTTTACGGTTACGTACCACCGATGGGAAAGGATTGGTTAAATCTGGGCACATTTTAAACAATTTATTATGAATTTGATTACACCATTCACTCTGTCACAGTTCACGACAATACAAACTAGATTTATGACGTAGATCAGAGTGAGGAACAAACTGCATAGGCCTCCTGGAAAGACTTACACCGAGAGCTTGTTTGGCTGCTTTGTCCACCACCGAGTTACCATAGATTCCCATGTGACTGGGGACCCACAAGAAAACTATATGCTTTCCCGAAGAGACAAGCTGAGTATGAAGATCATGAATATCAGCCAAAACTGGGTGTGACACTTCTCTTGTCGACAAAGCCGACAATGCCGACAATGAATCCGATAAAATAAGGAAATCATTCTGATCTGATCTGGACACCGCACTGAGTTAGTTAGTTAGTTAGTGTTTATAGGGTCCAGCGGACTACTAGGAGCCAAATCAGGACCTCAGCTATCATATCTGAGTCTCTTGATATAAATACCCATCCTAGTATTAACACATCGCTTAAAATTTATGAGGACAAAAGCACAATTATCTTTTCAACTCCTTCGACACCTGTATACATTAATAAAACCCTATATTTTATAAAATAAGTTTACCTCTTTCAAAAAAGAAAAATAATATCTACTGAAATCTCACGAAAAAGAACCGATAAATCACTGGTGGAAAAGAACTTCTCTCTGATACACATCAAATCAGCACATTCCGTTAAAAAATGATTAACACTGAACAAGCTGTCACACGCAACACACCATGGGGGGGGGGGGGGTCTTCCCTTCTGAATATCCAACTGTGCGTTATATAGCTGTGCCCAATATGTAACCGTGACAAAACCGATTCCTCTTTACGGTTACGTACCACCGATGAGAAAGGATTGGTTAAATCTGGGCAAATTTTAAACAATTTATTATGAATTTGATTACACCATTCACTCTGCCACAGTTCACGACAATACAAACTAGATTTATGACGTAGATCAGAGTGAGGAACAAACTGCATAGGCCTCCTGGAAAGACTTGCACCGAGAGCTTGTTTGGCTGCTTTGTCCACCACTGAGTTACCATAGATTCCCATGTGACTGGGGACCCACAAGAAAACTATATGCTTTCCCGAAGAGACAAGCTGAGTATGAAGATCATGAATATCCGCCAAAACTGGATGTGACACTTCTCTTGTCGACAAAGCCGACAGTGCCGACAATGAATCCGATAAAATAAGGAAATCATTTTGATCTGATCTGGACACCGCACTGAGGGCCAGATTTAAAGCCTCAGTTCAGCAGTATAAACAGATGACCAATCTCGCAATCTTAACAAAGTAGGCTCCTGAAAACCGTTATCACACACAATGGCAGCTGCAGCCCTCTCATCGTTTTTAGAACCATCAGTAAAAATCTTGATAAAATCTTTATAAAGTTCACATTGCCCAAAATAAAGTTGTTTATATGCAACACTCGAAGTAACTTCCTTTCGAAATTGAGTTAAATATAAATTAATCTCTGGATTAGCGACTTTCCAAGGAGGTAAATCAGTCTGTAATGGACCATCATCAACAGCATCAAGGCCAATGCCAGCTGCCCCGAAATGGGGCAAAATACGAATACCCAGTGGAGGAATCTAATTTGGCTTTAAGTCATATTTGGCTCTAAAAGGCGGGTTCATGACAATATCATAGGCAGGGTTTTCTGGATTAGCCCTCAGTTTCAGGTAGTAATTCATGGAAAGACGCAACCTCCTTAGCTCCAGAGGGGGTTCACCAGATTCAACATACAAACTCTCTTTTGGAGATGTGCGAAGTGCTCCCAGAGCAATCCGCAGACCTTGATGATGAATTGGATCAAGAGCTTTGAGGTAAGACTTTCGTGCAGAACCATATACCACACACCCATAATCTAGCTTTGGTCTTACCAAAGCCCGATATAATCGCAACAAAGTTCGCTTGTCTGCACCCCAATCAGTGTGACTAATAACCTTCAAAACATTCAAACCTGACTGGCAAGATTGTTTAATGTACTTAATGTGAGGCAAAAAAGAAAGCCTATTATCAAAAATAACCCCCCAAAATTTCACTTGTTTGGAAACTTTAATTACCTGACCATTGAGACTGATAGCTGTTCTAAGACCTGAGATCTTTTCCTATGGAAATGAATACACTCTGTCTTAGTAGTTTGAAAACTTAAATCCATTTTCAGTAATCCACTGCTGAACACGATTAACACATAATTGAAGTTGACGCTCAGCTGCAGCCAAAGTTTTCCCCTTGGCAGAGATGGAGAAGTCATCAACAAATAATGACTTATGAATTCCAGACTTTACTGACTGGACAATGTTATTAATCTTCCGATTGAACAGAAGTGGAGAAAGGATGCTACCTTGAGGGACACCCATCTCCTGCTCAAAAGGATCTGAAAAGGTCGAATAAAGTCTAACACTGAAATGCCTGTTAGACAAAAAATTAGCAATAAACATTGGTAAATTACCTTTGAAATCAAGTGCCTTCAAGTCCTGAAGAATTCCATGCCTCCATGTTGTGTCATAAGCTTTTTCTAAATCAAAAAGAATAGAAACTACATGTTCTCCATTAATCAAAGCATTCCTGACAAAAGACCCATATCGAACCAGATGATCAATAGTAATGCGGTTGTTCCGGAATCCACACTGGGAAACATCTAAGGCCCCCAGACATTCTAACTGCCATAACAATCGAGAATATACCATTCTCTCCATAGTTTTACATAAGCAACTAGTGAGAGCTATAGGACGATAGTTGTTAGGATCCGAATGATCTTTCCCTGGTTTAGGAATAGGGATAACAACCGCCTCTCTCCAAGAAGGTGGAAAATACCCTGAACACCAAACATGATTAAACAGAGACAACAACACATTTAAACCCTCAGCTAGCAAATGTTGTATAAATTGATAATGAATGTCATCTGGTCCAGGAGCTGAGTTGTTGGCTTTCAGAATGGCGTCCTTTAACTCATCCAAGCTGAAAACGCAGTTGTAATCCTCAGAACTATCTGGCTCGAAGGAACAAGATTTTGACTCCGCTGATCTTTTTATACGCTGAAATTCCTTGCAATAATGATCAGCTGACGAATTTTGATGAATTGTAACAGCTAGCAAGTTAGCAACCTCCTTTTTATTAGTAATAATCGATCCATTTACTTGCAAGCATTTTAAAACTGATGCAGCCGACTTTTCCCTTAATCTTACGGATTAGTTTCCAGACTTTCCTTGAATTGACCTTAAAGTACAGATTTGAACAAAAAGTTTTCCAAGATTCTTTCTTCTTAGTTTTAAAAGTATACCGACACTTAGCCCTACACGCCTGATGTTTAACTTTGTTCCCCACCATAGGAAACCTAGCAAAAAGTCTTTGAGCACCTTTTCTCTTACCCTTCAAAGTTTTGCACTCTTTATCATACCAAGGGGTCTTAACATCATTTGGTTTATCACGGGACTTAGGAATAGCTTCCTTAGCACTATCTACTATCACTTTAGTGAACTGCAAAACAGGATCATCATAGTTCCGCAACAGATTCATAGGCAGTCTGCTTAAAATCTGTTGCTGATAAAGACTCCAATCTGCAGAGCGAAACTTCCATGTTTCCCGAGGGGACTCCTGCGTTTGCTTCGTAAAATAGATAAAAATCGGAAAGTGATCACTCCCGCTTAGGTCCGTATGGACCTGCCATTCTAAGTCCAAAAATAAGGAAGGGTCACAAATGGACAAATCCAAGTGAGTCAAAGAACCGGAAGGAGAACAAAAGGTCGGTGAGCCTGAATTCAGAAGACAGAGATCATGATCCGATATAAAATCTTCAAGAAATTTCCCTTGAGAATTTGTGCAGTTACTTCTCCATTGTGGAGAATGACCATTCAAGTCACCCACTAAAAGAAATGGGCTAGGGAGCTGAGAAATTAACCCATCCAACTGACTCTTCGAAATCACAGAAGATGGAGATAGATACAAACAGCATATCGTAACGACCTTGTTTAACGAGATACGAGCTGCCACTGCCTCCAAATCCGTCTGAAGTGGAATTTCTGTATGTAATATCGAATTATGAATATAAAGAGAAACGCCTCTCCTGAAAAGTCTGCCGAAGCTGGCTTGAGTAAGCAGGAGAAACCAGGAATCTCATGCTTCTTACTTGCAGTTAAAAGGGTTTCCTGAAGAGCAATTACCGAAGATCTATACTCTGAAAATAATAGCTCAAGGTCCCGACAATTTGCTTTAACTCCCCTCATGTTCCACTGGAGTATGTCCATATTAGGTTTTTAAAAGAATATCTATCATCCCTCTTCTCCAGAAACTTCACTGTCCACCAAAGAACTAAAGCGGTTCTTCAAGACAAGATCAGAAGCCGATGCTCCTGATAAATTTCTAAGTTGTTTGTTACCATGTTTGGAATTTGCTCTTACTGGACTGAAACCTGCTGCACCAAATACCTGACTTCGAGATTTTCCCCCAGGAGGGTCTGGAGTCCGAAAAGGACGCTCCTCACTGCGTGCCTGTCTCGTACTGCTGTTATTGGCCTGTGAGCGAGGGGACGTCTCTTTCCTCCGATCCTTCACCCCTGACCTCTGATCCACAACACTTTGAACAACTGAAACACTTCTTCCCTCACCAGCAGGGACTGAAGTCTGTTGTACGCTGCTGGACGGAACACTATTGCATTTCTGAGACAAAACCTCAACTGATTTTTCAAGTATGGTGAGCCGATCCAAAAAACCGATGACAACAATTCTGTCAATTTCTTCTCTAGAGCAGTGAATGGAGCTGCTCCCAGATCATCACCTGATGACCGGTTCGTAGAATCGTTAACCACCTTCTGTGCATAAGTAGCAGCCGAATGAGTCCTGGCCTCCACTAACCTTCTAGCCTCAGGAAAGGAACATTTCCTCTCAATCTTTACTTTCTGAATCTCGCATTCCTTTTTCCACACTGGACAACTTTTTGAATTTGCTGAATGATCACCCTTACAATTGACACAGTATACAGCATCTGTACAAGACCCATCATGCTTCTTCTGACCACAATCACGACAGATCTCCTGACCCCGACAAGCTCGACTGGAATGCCCAAAGCGTTGACACTTGAAACACCACAAAGGAGATGGTACAAAAGGCGTAACTTTCACTCGGACATAACCCACTTTGACAAACTCTGGGGGAGATGGCATAGCGAAAGTCAAGAATAGCGTGTTAGTTTCAATCAAGTCACTTCCTTTAGATATTTTCACTCTATGGACCTGTAGAACACCCTGACTTTCCACCTCAGTCCGTATTTCTGTTTCAGCAACTCCAGGAAAGTCAGCACATCTGATCACCCCTTTCGAATAGTTGAGAAAGGGGTGAATGGAAACATAACTGTGATCTGCATAAGTTGGGTACCATCCCTTTTCAGCAGCAATCGAGACGCCGCTTCCGTAGCACAGTGAACAAGATAACTACCAGACCTGAGTCTTTTAATCATTTTGAATCCTGTGGATGAAACTCCCTCAAACCATTTGCAAACAGCAAATGGAGAAATCCGAGCAATGGATTCTTTCTGATCTTTTGCTTCCACTAAAAGGAAGCTTGGCCATGTGTTTTGGATACCCTTTCTCTTTGCCACTTCTCTTATCTCTTCATCTGAATCCGAATCTCTACATTCTCTCTGTCGTTTTGAATGACTGCTTTGATTGCTCATAGGGCGTAGGCTCAATGACGGCAGGAATTTGAAAGTCACCCTAGGAGAGCTGCCATGCTAGGGAAAGGACAATGGATGGCCCTACGAAGGACATGTGAAGATGAACTCGCAGGGCGTCCATCTGCCCGATACCGTCCCACAAAACCAGACAGGACTGCTGTAGCGACTCATTAACACAGAGCCATTCATCTCTCGGCCAGTGTCAGCACCTTAGATTGCGAGTGACTTAGGGCCACCACTCCGATAGGTCTCAGAAAAAGAAGCATTGAAAAGGAAGACTGGAAAAATAGATGAAAGAACAGATTGAAGAACCGGGAAGGAAGAAACAAGACGACATAGAGGCTGCAAATGATGTGGGGAGACTTTATAGGTGAAAAGAGATAGCAAAAGACATGGTAGGCAGAACATTAGGAAAGACAAGAAAAAGGGGTGGGCACAGGTTGGTCAAGAAACACCCCGCCACGAGAAGGCCGGCCCATGGGGGCACCACACTGAGGGCCAGATTTAAAGCCTTCAGTTCAGCAGTATAAACAGATGACCAATCCCGCAATCTTAACAAAGTAGGCTCCTGAAAATTGTTATCACACACAATGGCAGCTGCAGCCCTCTCACCTTTTTTGGAACCATCAGTAAAAATCTTGATAAAACCTTTATAAAGTTCACATTGCCCAAAATAAAGTTGTTTATATGGAACACTCGAGGTGACCTCCTTTCGAAATTGAGTTAAATATAAATTAATCTCTGGATTGGCGACTTTCCAGGAGGTAAATCAGTCTGTAATGGACCGTCATCAACAGCATCAAGGTCAATGCCAGCTGCCCCGAAATGGGGCAAAATACGAATACCCAGTGGAGGAATCTCATTGGCTTTAAGTCATATTTGGCTCTAAAAGGCGGGTTCATGACAATATCATAGGCAGGGTTTTCTGGATTAGCCCTCAGTTTCAGGTAGTAATTCATGGAAAGACGCAACCTCCTTAACTCCAGAGGGGGTTCACCAGATTCAACATACAAACTCTCTTTTGGAGATGTGTGAAGTGCTCCCAGAGCAATCCGCAGTCCTTGATGATGAATTGGATCAAGACCTTTGAGGTAAGACTTTCGTGCAGAACCATATACCACACACACATAATCTAGCTTTGGTCTCACCAAAGCCCGATACAATCGCAACAAAGTTCGCTTGTCTGCACCCCAATCAGTGTGACTAATAACCTTCAAAACATTCAAACCTGACTGGCAAGATTGTTTAATGTACTTAATGTGAGGCAAAAAAAGAAAGCTTATTATCAAAAATAACCCCCCAAAATTTCACTTGTTTGGAAACTTTAATTACCAGACCATTGAGTCTGATAGCTGGTTCTAAGACCTGAGATCTGTTCCTATGGAAATGAATACACTCTGTCTTAGTAGTTGAAAACTTAAATCCATTTTCAGTAACCCACTGCTGAACACGATTAACACACAATTGAAGTTGACGCTCAGCTGCAGCCAAAGTTTTCCCCTTGGCAGAGATGGAGAAGTCATCAACAAATAATGACTTATCAATTCCAGACTTTACTGACTGGACGATGTTATTAATCTTCAGATTGAACAGAAGTGGAGAAAGGATGCTACCCTGAGGGACACCCATCTCCTGCTCAAAGGATCTGAAAAGGTCGAATGAAGTCTAACACTGAAATGCCTGTTAGACAAAAAATTAGCAATAAACATTGGTAAATTACCTTTGAAATCAAGTGCCTTCAAGTCCTGAAGAATTCCATGCCTCCATGTTGTGTCATAAGCTTTTTCTAACTCAAAAAGAATAGAAACTACATGTTCTCCAATACTCAAAGCATTCCTGACAAAAGACTCATATCGAACCAGGTGATCAGTAGTACTGCGGTTGTTCCGAAATCCACACTGAGAAACATCTAAGGCCCCCAGACATTCTAACTACCATAACAATCGAGAATATACCATTCTCTCCATAGTTTTACATAAGCAACTAGTGAGAGCTATAGGACGATAGTTGTTAGGATCCGAATGATCTTCCCTGGTTTAGGAATAGGGATAACAACCGCCTGTCTCCAAGAAGGTGGAAAATACCCTGAACACCAAACATGATTAAACAGAGACAACAACACATTTAAACCCTCAGCTGGCAAATGTTGAATAAATTGATAATGAATGTCATCTGGTCCAGGAGCTGAGTTGTTGGCTTTCAGAATGGCGTCCTTTAACTCATCCATGCTGAAAACGCGGTTGTAATCCTCAGAACTATCTGGCTCGAAAGAACAAGATTTTGACTCCGCTGATCTTTTGATACGCTGGAATTCCTTGCAATAATGATCAGCTGACGAAATTTGATTAATAGTAACAGTAACAAGTTAGCAACTCCTTTTTATTGTAATAATCGATCCATTTACTTGCAAAATTTTATAACTAATGCAGCCGACTTTCCCTTAATCTTACGGATTAGTTTCCAGACTTTCCTTGATTGACCTTAAAGGACAGATTTGAACAAAAAGTTTTCCAAGATTCTTTCTTCTTAGTTTTAAAAGTATACCGACACTTAGCCCTACACGCCTGATGTTTAACTTTGTTCCCACCATAGGAAACCTAGTAAAAAGTCTTTGAGCACCTTTTCTCTTACCCTTCAAAGTTTTGCACTCTTTATCATACCAAGGGGTCTTAACATCATTTGGTTTATCACGGGACTTAGGAATAGCTTCCTTAGCACTCTCTACTATCACTTTAGTGAACTGCAAAACAGGATCATCATAGCTCCGCAACAGATTCATAGGCAGTCTACTTAAAATCTGTTGCCGATAAAGACTCCAATCTGCAGAGCGAAACTTCCATGTTTCCTGAGGGGACTCCTGCATTTGCTTCGTAAAATAAATAAAAATCGGAAAGTGATCACTCTCGCTTAGGTCCGTATGGACCTGCCATTCTAAGTCCAAAAATAAGGAAGGGTCACAAATGGACAAATCCAAGCGAGTCAAGGAACCGGAAGGAGAACAAAAGGTCGGTGAGCCTGAATTCAGAAGACAGAGATCATGATCCGATATAACATCTTCAAGTTTATTTGAGTGTGTCGCGGTCCTTGTGGGGATGTGGTGTGTATGGGGTGAATATGTTCTCTCCAAGTCTCTCTCCTCTCAACTTGGAGACGCTCACAAAGATGGATACGGTTCAAAATAAAATGTATTAAACTAATGATGAATGATACGTCGTGTGTATGAGCGAAGGATGATTTGATGTGAATGAGTGACGATGGATTTACAAATTACGCAGACAATGATTTGAAATTAACGAATTCACAACCTTGCACTCATATGTTTCTCTCGTGCGACTTACAAATTTTTGATGTGTCTATGTGCGTGTATGCTGCATCGTTTTCGTGTCACATTCTCTCCCTGCTTATCTGGTTAGAGATGTCGTCGTCGTGGTCACCGTGCCTGGAATTTTCCGTCACCCACACTGGAATTCTTCAAGCACTGTCCACGTCACTTTGCAGACTTGCTGCTTCACGATCACACACACCGTTAGTTAGTTAGTTAGTGTTTATAGGGTCCAGCGGACTGCTAGGAGCCAAATCAGGACCTCAGCTATCATATCTAAGTCCCTAGATACAAATACTCACACTAGTATTAACACATCGCTTAAAATTTATGAAGACAAAAGCACAATTATCTGTTCAACTCCGACGACACCTGTATACATTATTAAAATACTATATTTTATAAAATAAGTTTACCTCTTTCAAAAAAGAAAAAATAAGATCTACTGAAATCTCACGAAAAAGAACTGATAAATCACTGGTGGAAAAGAACTTCTCTCTGATACATATCAAATCAGCACATTCTGTCAAAAATGATTAACACTGAACAAGCTGTCACACGCAACACACCATGGGGGTTCTTCCCTTCTGAATATCTAACTGTGCGTTATATAGCTGTGCCCAATATGTAACCGTGACAAAACCGATTCCTCTTTACGGTTACGTACCACCGATGAGAAAGGATTGGTTAAATCTGGGCAAATTTTAAACAATTTATTATGAATTTGATTACACCATTCACTCTGCCACAGTTCACGACAATACAAACTAGATTTATGACGTAGATCAGAGTGAGGAACAAACTGCATAGGCCTCCTGGAAAGACTTGCACCGAGAGCTTGTTTGGCTGCTTTGTCCACCACTGAGTTACCATAGATTCCCATGTGACTGGGGACCCACAAGAAAACTATTATGCTTTCCCGAAGAGACAAGCTGAGTATGAAGATCATGAATATCAGCCAAAACTGGATGTGACACTTCTCTTGTCGACAAAGCCGACAATGCCGACAATGAATCCAATAAAATAAGGAAATCATTCTGATCTGATCTGGACACCGCACTGAGGGCCAGATTTAAAGCCTTCAGTTCAACAGTATAAACAGATGACCAATCCCACAATCTTAACAAAGTAGGCTCCTGAAAATTGTTATCAGACACCTGGCAGCTGCAGCTTTCTCACCTTTTTTAGAACCATCAGTAAAAATCTTGATAAAATCTTTATAAAGTTCACCGTTTTTTGTTGCACAGTTAATAAGATAGTCAATACACCTTGATGATCTACTTGTCGAATTGATTGTTTGCTGAACGCCTTTAGACGAATATAAACCTGTCCTCTTCGTTTTCTTCTGGGCACCGATATAATAATAAATAAAATATATCGGCACGAAACACAAATATTACTTGTCCCTTGTTTCCTTCTGAAGCACCGAAATAATTGCTAAACAAAATATATCGGCGCAAACACAATATTGTCCGTCCTCTTCGTTTCTTCTGAAGCACCGATATAATTAGTAGACAAAATATATCGGCACAAACCAAATATTGTCCCGGCTTACGGCTCTACCATAAGATCTTGTTACTTGTTCGATGATTTATTTATTTATTTTATTATTATTTTTTAAATATTTTTTTTACGTCAATAAAAGAATCACATGACGGGGGTAATGGAGACGATGTTTACTCGATGAGTTTGAAGAATTCTTGATGTATAGCTTGACGAACGATGGGCTGAATTGGATTGAAGGATTAACAAGTTAACAAAGAAAACATTCATGAAGCAACTGCAGCATTAAGTACTCCGTTCCTAACAGCCATTGCTCTATAAATGAAATTACCAACACTCGTAATAGTAGTCTTAATAGAACAGGCCAGCAACATGGACATTTTGAATAGAGAAGCGTGTTTGTAATATTTAGCTGGAATCAACTCAAAGCGCAACGTCTCGTACAAAGGTCAAATCAATAGAAAATGAAGCTCAGTTTCCGGTGCTTCCTTACAGTGTGGACAGAAAATGTCATGGTTTCTATTGCGATTAGTATATCGTAAAAAGTGGCATCGTAAAGGCGACATTCCTAACCGAAACCTTGAAAGTAACCTGCGGATGTTAACATGTTTAATTACACAGAGGTAGGAACTTCGAACAAGAGACTGGTTATATGACCGATAAACATCGTACAATTCATGCGATTCAATAGTTGAATGCCAGTCTTGGATGTAACAATCACTTAAACGTTTCTTAAATTCTACAATGAAAACTTTCACATTGCCAACACTTTGCATTTCCCATGCAATTCCAAACCCGAATATATAAAGAACATAGCAAACATTAGTTGTCCAGTAATATAATTTTGATTCTGCAGATGCAGCAACATATCATATGCTTTTTTCGGGAGTCTGATATTATCCATACAAGCAACACGAAGCCAAAATCTGATGCTTTTTGCATAAGTATTAACATAAAGAGGGTGTCTTCCAGATTCCCCATACACTAAGTGCCTAGGAGCTTTTGGACTTACACCAAGAAATCTTTTAACAGCAGCCAAGTGCACCCTTTCAATTTGTTCCTGGTTAGATGACAGTTCCCAAATCTCTGCTCCATAAGTTAAGATAGGCTGTATTTGGCAATCGAATAGCTTAAAGAACATACCAGGAGAATGTTCACCTATTGACCATAGCATTCTTTTGATAGCAGTTAATCCTTTCTGTGCTCTGTTTGCTAGGTCACACATAGTTGCTTGGAAAGATAATCTTGTAGTCAGTGTTATGCCAAGATACTTATACATGTTAACAGCGGAAAGCTGAGCACCATCAAAGTCCAATTTTCATTCGAAGCAAGGTAACCCCCATTCCTGAATACAACAATATTTGACTTTTCCAGATTCGCAAGTAAATAATAATAATAATAATAATAATAATGATAATAATAATAATAATGTTAATTTATATAGCGCCATTCTCTACAATTTAGGGCTCTAAGCGCTTTACATTACCAGCAACACACACACACACACACACACACACACACACACGCGCGCGCGCGCGCGCGTACACGTGCTCACGCATGACCACACACCCACGCCCTCAGACACCTGCACGCACACACGCAAGCTCTCACATCAACACGGCCTGCACGTACAAGCAACACAACCACCAGGCACTCACGCGTGCACGCAAAAACCCACTCAAGGTGGATTGGGAAGTTGGGGAGGGGAGGGGGGGGGGGGGTTACGACTGATGAAAGAAGTTAGTTTTGACAGCAGATTTGAAAGAAGAGGTGAAGGTAGGTGTCTGACACTGATGGGAAGTGTATTCCAGACAGTTGGTCCTTGGAAGTAGAGAGAACGTTGACCAAAAGGTTTGTTCTGACAGAAGAATGCGCAAGAGGCGACTGTCGGCAGAGGAACGAAGTTGGCGGGATGGGGTGTAGATGTGGAGGATGTCGGAAAGATATTTTGGTCCAGTACCAGAAACAGAAGAGAAACAGATAGAACCCAGCTTGTATGTCAATTCGCCTCTGGACTGGAAGCCAGTGGAGGGACTGCAACAGAGGAGTAACATGTTTAACGTTTAGACGCTTTGCAAACAAACCTGGCAGCGCTATTCTGAACCTTCTGCAGTTTATTGAGTAGGTAATAATAATAATAATAATAATAATAATAATAATAATAAATAATAATAATAATAATAATGTATAATACTTATAATAGCGCATTTCTTGTTGTACAACTCAATGCGCTTACATCCACCATTTGCACTTATTCATACAATATTCATGCACACAGCAAAAAGAAAATACACAATGGCAGACGCACCTACATGCATAAACTGCCTCACCGAACTAGTTGTGGAGAAATTTAGGAGAGATCTAGTCATCTACAGAAGAGAATAGGCCTTTTTGAAGAGGTAAGTTTTGAGCTGAGATTTAAAAGAAGAAAGAGTAGGCTGATTACGAAGGTCTTCAGGGAGAGAGTTCCAAACAGAAGGTGCTCTAAAATTGAAGGCTCTTTCGCCAACAGATTTCAGAGAATGCTTAGGGATTTTCAAAAGTTTTTGTGAAGAAGAGCGAAGGGTACGAGAGCTTTGGTAGGTGCAGAGAGAAGAAGAGAGATAGTGAGGAAGAGATTCATTGAAGTGGCGGAAAGCAAGAACTGCCAGTTTAAATTGCCACCGATACTGTATGGGAAGCCAGTGCAGTTCGATCAGCATGGGAGTGATGTGCTCACACCTCCTCCTCTTCAAAACAAGGTACTTTGGTGAGCCAGCCAAGAGACTGTTGCAGTAGTCCAGCCTTGAGAGAACTTGGGAACAAACCAGAGTTTTTGTGGCTTCAGTGGAAAGGAAATGTCTGATTGAACTGATCTTACGTATTCCCAGGTATGCTGCCTTACAAACAGTAGACACGTGGTGCTTGAAAGAGTTAGTTAATTAGTTAGTTAGTTAGTGTTTATAGGGTCCAGCGGACTACTAGGAGCCAAATCAGGACCTCAGCTATCATATCTGAGTCTCTTGATACAAATACCCGCACTAGTATTAACACATCACTTACAATTTATGAGGACAAAAGCACAATTATCTTTTCAACTCCTTCGACACCTGTATACATTAATAAAACCCTATATCTTATAAAATAAGTTTACCTCTTTCAAAAAGAAAAAATAAGATCTACTGAAATCTCACGAAAAAGAACCAATAAATCACTGGTGGAAAAGAACTTCTCTCTGATACACATCAAATCAGCACATTCTGTCAAAAAAGGATTAACACTGAACAAGCTGTCACATGCAACACACCATGGGGGGTCTTCCCTTCTGAATATCCAACTGTGCGTTATATAGCTGTGCCCAATATGTAACCATGACAAAATCGATTCCTCTTTACGGTTATGTACCACCGATGGGAAAGGATTGGTTAAATCTGGGCAAATTTTAAACAATTTATTATGAATTTGATTACACCATTCACTCTGCCACAGTTCACGACAATATAAACTGGATTTATGACGTAGATCAGAGTGAGGAACAAACTGCATAGGCCTCCTGGAAAGACTTGCACCGAGAGCTTGTTTGGCTGCTTTGTCCACCACTGAGTTACCATAGATTCCCATGTGACTGGGGACCCACAAGAAAACTATATGCTTTCCCGAAGAGACAAGCTGAGTATGAAGATCATGAATATCCGCCAAAACTGGATGTGATACTTCTCTTGTCGACAAAGCCGACAATGCCGACAATGAATCCGATAAAATAAGGAAATCATTCTGATCTGATCTGGACACCGCACTGGGGCCAGATTTAAAGCCTTCAGTTCAGCAGTATAAACAGATGACCAATCCCGCAATCTTAACAAAGTAGGCTCCTGAAAATCGTTATCACACACAATGGCTGCTGCAGCCCTCTGACCTTTTTTAGAACCATCAGTAAAAATCTTGATAAAATCTTTATAAAGTTCACATTGCCCAAACTAAAGCTGTTTATATGCAACACTCGAGGTGACCTCCTTTCGAAATTGAGTTAAATATAAATTAATCTCTGGATTAGCGACTTTCCAAGGAGGTAAATCAGTCTGTAATGGACCATCATCAACAGCATCAAGGTCAATGCCAGCTGCCCCGAAATGGGGCAAAATACGAATACCCAGTGGAGGAATCTCATTTGGCTTTAAGTCATATTTGGCTGTAAAAGGCGGGTTCATGACAATATCATAGGCAGGGTTTTCTGGATTAGCCCTCAGTTTCAGGTAGTAATTCATGGAAAGACGCAACCTCCTTAGCTCCAGAGGGGGTTCACCCGATTCAACATACAAACTTTCTTTTGGAGATGTGCAAAGTGCTCCCAGAGCAATCCGCAGTCCTTGATGATGGATTGGATCAAGAGCTTTGAGGTAAGACTTTCGTGCAGAACCATATACCACACACCCATAATCTAGCTTTGGTCTCACCAAAGCCCGATACAATCGCAACAAAGTTCGCTTGTCTGCACCCCAATCAGTGTGACTAATAACCTTCAAAACATTCAAACCTGACTGGCAAGATTGTTTAATGTACTTAATGTGAGGCAAAAAAGAAAGCTTATTATCAAAAATAACCCCCAAAAATTTCACTTGTTTGGAAACTTTAATTACCTGACCATTGAGACTGATAGCTGGTTCTAAGACCTGAGATCTTTTCCTATGGAAATGAATACACTCTGTCTTAGTAGCTGAAAACTTAAATCCATTTTCAGTAACCCACTGCTGAACACGATTAAACACACAATTGAAGTTGACGCTCAGCTGGAGCCGAAGTTTTCCCCTTGGCAGAGATGGAGAAGTCATCAACAAATAATGACTTATGAATTCCAGACTTTACTGACTGGACGATGTTATTAATCTTCAGACTGAACAGAAGTGGAGAAAGGATGCTACCCTGAGGGACACCCATCTCCTGCTCAAAAGGATCTGAAAAGGTCGAATGAAGTCTAACACTGAAATGCCTGTTAGACAAAAAATTGGCAAGTTAGTTAGTTGGTTAGTGTTTAGAGGGTCCAGCGTCCTACTAGGAGCCAAATCAGGACCTCAGCTATCATATCTGAGTCTCTTGATACAAATACCCACACTAGTATTAACACATCACTTACAATTTATGAGGACAAAAGCACACTTATCTTTTCAACTCCTTCGACACCTGTATACATTAATAAAACCCTATATTTTATAAAATAAGTTTACCTCTTTCAAAAAGAAAAAATAAGATCTACTGAAATCTCACGAAAAAGAACCGATAAATCACTGGTGGAAAAGAACTTCTCTCTGATACACATCAAATCCGCACATTCTGTCAAAAAATGATTAACACTGAACAAGCTGTCACACGCAACGCACCATGGGGGGTCTTCCCTTCTGAATATCCAACTGTGCGTTATATAGCTATGCCCAATATGTAACCGTGACAAAATCGATTCCTCTTTACGGTTACGTACCACAGATGGGAAAGGATTGGTTAAATCTGGGCAAATTTTAAACAATTTATTATGAATTTGATTACACCATTCACTCTGCCACAGTTCACGACAATACAAACTGGATTTATGACGTAGATCAGAGTGAGGAACAAACTGCATAGGCCTCCTGGAAAGACTTGCACCGAGAGCTTGTTTGACTGCTTTGTCCACCACTGAGTTACCATAGATTCCCATGTGACTGGGGACCCACAAAAAAAATTAGCAATAAGCATTGGTAAATTACCTTTGAAATCAAGTGCCTTCAAGTCCTGAAGAATTCCATGCCTCCATGTTGTGTCATAAGCTTTTTCTAAATCAAAAAGAATAGAAACTACATGTTCTCCATTGATCAAAGCATTCCTGATAAAAGACTCATAACGAACCAGATGATCAGTAGTACTGCGGTTGTTCCGAAATCCACACTGGGAAACATCTAAGGCCCCCAGACATTCTAACTGCCATAACAATCGAGAATATACCATTCTCTCCATAGTTTTACATAAGCAACTAGCGAGAGCTATAGGACGATAGTTGTTAGGATCCGAATGATCTTTCCCTGGTTTAGGAATAGGGATGACAACCGCCTCCCTCCAAGAAGGTGGAAAATACCCTGAACACCAAACATGATTAAACAGAGACAACAACACTTTTAAACCCTCAGCTGGCAAATGTTGAATAAATTGATAATGAATGTCATCTGGTCCAGGAGCTGAGTTGTTGGCTTTCAAAATGGCGTCCTTTAACTCATCCATGCTGAAAACGCAGTTGTAATCCTCAGAACTATCTGGCTCGAAGGAACAAGATTTTGACTCTGCTGATCTTTTGATACGCTGAAATTCCTTGCAATAATGATCAGCTGACGAATTTTGATGAATAGTAGCAGCTAGCAAGTTAGCAACCTCCTTTTTATTAGTAATAATCGATCCATTTACTTGCAAACATTTTAAAACTGATGCAGCCGACTTTCCCTTAATCTTACGGATTATTTTCCAGACTTTCCTTGAATTGACCTTAAAGGACAGATTTGAACAAAAAGTTTTCCAAGATTCTTTCTTCTTAGTTTTAAAAGTATACCGACATTTAGCCCTACACGCCTGATGTTTAACTTTGTTCCCCACCATAGGAAACCTAGCAAAAAATCTTTGAGCACCTTTTCTCTTACCCTTCAAAGTTTTGCACTCTTTATCATACCAAGGGGTCTTAACATCATTTGGTTTATCACGGGACTTAGGAATAGCTTCCTTAGCACTCTCTATTATCACTTTAGTGAACTGTAAAACAGGATCATCATAACTCCGCAAGAGATTCATAGGCAGTCTACTTAAAATCTGTTGCTGATAAAGACTCCAATCTGCAGAGCGAAACTTCCATGTTTCTCGGACAGACTCCTGCATTTGCTTCGTAAAAGAAACAAAAACCGGAAAGTGATCACTCCCGCTTAGGTCCGTGTGAACCTGCCATTCTAGGTCCAAAAATAAGGAAGGGTCACAAATGGACAAATCCAAGTGAGTCAAAGAACCAGAAGGAGAACAAAAGGTCGGTGAGCCTGAATTCAAAAGACAAAGATCATGATCCGATATAAAATCTTCAAGAATTTTCCCTTGCGAATTTGTGCGGTTACTTCCCCACTGTGGAGAATGACCATTCAAGTCACCCAATAAAAGAAATGGGCTAGGGAGCTGAGAAATTAAACCATCCAACTGACTTTTTGAAATCACAGAAGATGGAGATAAATACAGACAACATATCGTAACAACCTTGTTTAACGAGATACGAGCTGCCACTGCCTCCATATCCGTCTGAAGTGGAATTTCTGTATGTAGTACCGAATTATGAATATAAAGAGAAACGCCTCTCCGTGAAAAGTCAGCAGAAGCTGGCTTGAGTATGCAGGAGAAACCAGGAATCTCATGCTTCTTACTTGCAGTTAAAAGGGTTTCCTGAAGAGCAATTACCGAAGATCTATACTCTGTCAATAATAGCTCAAGGTCTCGACAATTTGCTTTAACTCCCCTTATGTTCCACTGGAGTATGTCCATGTTAGGTTGTTAAAAGAATATGTATCATCCCTCTTCTCCAGAAACTTCACTGTCCACCAAAGAACTAAAAACGGTTCTTCAGGACAAGATCAGAAGCCGATGCTCGTGATAAATTTCTAAGTTGTTTGTTGCCATGCTTGGAATTGGCTCTTACTGGACTGAAACCTGCTGCGCCAAATACCTGACTTTGAGATTTTCCCTTAGGAGGGTCTGGAGTCCGAAAAGGAAGCTCCTCACTGCGTGCCCGTCCCGCACTGCTGCCATTGGCCTGCGAGCGAGGGGACATCTCCTTCCTCTGGTCCCTCACCCCTGACCTCTGATCCACAGCATCCTGCACAACCGAAACACCTCCACCCTCACTAGCAGGGACCGAAGCCTGTTGTACACTGCCGGATGTTACACCATCACATTTCTGAGACAAAACCTCCACCGACCGTTCAAGCACGGTAAGCCGATCCAAAACCGATGACAACATTTCTGTCAATTTTTTCTCTAGAGTAGTGAATGGAGCTGCTCCTAGATTATCACCCAATAACCGGTTCGCAGAATCGTTAACCACCTTCTGTGCATAAGTATCAGCCGAAGGAGTCCTGACCTCCACTAACCTTCTAGTCTCCGGAAAGGAACATTTCCTCTCAATCTTTACTTTTTGAATCTCGCATTCCTTTTTCCACACTGGACAACTTTTTGAATTTGCTGGATGATCACCCTTACAATTGACGCAGGATACAGCATTTGTACAAGACCCATCATGCTTCTTCTGACCACATTCACGGCAGATCTCCTGACCCCGACAGGCTCGACTGGAATGCCCAAAGCGTTGACACTTGAAACATCTCAAAGGAGATGGTACAAAAGGTGAAACTTTCACACGAACATAACCCACTTTGACAAACTCCGGGGGAGATGACATAGCAAAAGTGAAGAATAGCGTGTTAGTTTCAATTACGTTACTTCCTTTAGAGATTTTGACTCTATGGACCTGTAACACACCCTGACTTTCCATCTCAGTCCGAATTTCTGATTCAGCAAGTCCAGCTAGATCAGCACATCTAATCACCCCTTTCGAATAGTTGAGAAAGGGATGAATAGAAACCTTCACTGTGATCTGCATAAGCTGAGAACCATCTCTTTTCAACAACAATCGAGACGCCGCTTCTGTCGCACAATTGACAAGATAACTACCTGATCTGAGTCTTTTGATCATTTTGAAACCTGTGGAAGAAACTCCCTCAAACCACTTACAAATGGCAAAGGGAGAAATCCGAGCTATGGATTCTTTTGGGTCTTTGGCTTCCACCAAAAGGAAGCTTGGCCATGTGTTTTGGATACCCTTTCTCTTTGCCACCTCTCTTATTTCCTCATCTGAGTCTGAATCTCTACTTTCTCTCTGTCTTTTGGAATGACTGCTTTGTTAACTCATAGGGCGTAGGCTCAATGACGGCAGGAAATTAACAGTCACCCTAGGAGAGCTGCCGTGCTAGGGAAGGGACAATGGATGGCCCTACGAAGGACATGTGAAGATGAACTCGCAGGGCGTCCATCTGCCTGATACCGTCCCTCAAAACCAGACAGGACTGCTGTAGTGACTCATTAACGCAGAGCCATTCATCTCTCGGCCAGTGTCAGCACCTTAGATTGCAGGTGACTTAGGGCCACCACTCCGATAGATCTCAGAAAAAAGAAGCATTGAAAAGGAAGACTGGAATAATAGATGAAAGAACGGACTGAAGAACCGGGAAGGAAGAAACAAGACGACATAGAGGCTGCAGATGATGTGGGGAGACTTTATGGGTGAAAAGAGATAGCGAAGGACATGGTAGGCAGAACAATAGGAAAGACAAGAAAAAGGGGTGGGCACAGGTTGGTCAAGAAACACCCCCGCCACGAGAAGGCCGGCCCATGGGGCTGCTTGAAAGATAGGGTGGAATCAAACGTCGCACCTAGGTTACGACCCAGGATGAGAGTTTAATATCAGAACTTCCGATACTGATGGAAGACGGAAGGGAGGGATGACCTTGGAGTTTGGGAGGAGCAAGGAGAAGAACTTCAGTTTTGTCGTCATTCAGCTGCAACTTATTCAAAGTCATCCAATTCTTTAAATCCTGTGAACAGCTTTTAACATCACTGACAACGTTCTTGAGTTGAGATACAGTGCTCGACTTGTACATCTGAGTGTCATCAGCGAAACTCTCATGCAGCAATGAGTGTTGATGGATAATGTCTGACACAGGTCTGACATACAGAGCAAACAGAACTGGTCCAAGGACGGAACCTTGCGGCACCCCACAGGTTAAAGGTGTAGGAGATGAAGAAAGACCATTGACAACAGTTCTCTGGAACGATCACTGAGATTGGACCTAACCCACGCAAGAACAGTGCCGTGAATGCCAATAAAAGTTTGGAGTCTAGAAAGGAGAATGTCATGATCAATGGTGTCAAATGCCGCGGAAAGATCTAAAAGAGAGAGAAGGGAGACTTTGTCATCATCAAGGGCAAGAAGAAGATCGTTTACAACTTTCAGGAGAGCAGTCTCTGTGCTATGGCCAGCCCTGTAAGCAGACTGGTGAGGGTCATTCAACTCATTTTGAGTAAGATGAACTGAGAGCTGAGCAAGCACGATTTTCTCGAGGACCTTTGCAAGGAACGGGAGATTCGAGACAGGTCTGTAATTTTTGAGTGAATTGGATC
>JAFLJL010016337.1:5000-14090 GCA_018398815.1 Conus ventricosus
GAGCAACAGAAGGAATAAGAAAAGAAGACAAGACAGTAGCAAGGAATGCAGGTGTCTATTTGATTCTTCTTTTTCTTTTTTTTCCTTTTTTTTTTGGGGGGGGGGGGAGGTGATGGGGGATGGGGTGGTGGTGATGGTGGTGGTGGTGGTGGTGGTGCAATTTAAAAGTAAAACAGCCCAGAAAGGGGACTGCAACACCTTTGGCGCTTAATTGCGTCCACCTGCACAAATGAAAAGCGAGAACTTCTCGGAAACTTTTTTTTTTCTTTTTAACTTTCAAAATGACAAATATACAGTTTTCTTTAAACTAAGTGAGGGGGGGGGGGGGGGGGGTGTGTATGTATGCTTTCGTAGGCTTGTTGAAGAAAGCATGTTATTATCCCCACACAAAAGTGGTATACGCATATATTGTTGAAATAACTAAACAAAAAAAAAAAAAAAAGATTTCAATAATATGGAATACATACGTTTTTTCCCTTTCATTTGTATTAGAAATGTTGAAAACAATGACAATTAATTTTTAAAAAAATCAGAAGTTTATAAAGACCATAAATTACATATGTACAGATAGACGCGAACACGTGTTTGTCTCATACAATAACATCCCATTCGAAATAGAAACACGTACGTAGCGAACACACTTCAGGTATTCGTTCTATCTGACGATCTCCCTGGTCATATTAGGCGAAGGAATGAGAATTATACGTTTGTTTGTTTGTTTGTCTGTCTGTCTTTGTATTTCGTTTCGCCCCCCCCCCCCCCCCCCCCCCCCCTGCAGGAAATCCTCTGCGAGTTGTCAGAGCCAATACTACACCACCGAGTGACCTTTTCCCGAGTGACAAGAGTGGTCTTTCCCTGGGTGACAAGAGTGGCCTTTCCCTGCTGGGTGACAAGAGTGGCCTTTCCCTGCTGGGTGACAAGAGTGGCCTTTCCCTGCTGGGTGACAAGAGTGGCCTTTCCCTGCTGGGTGACAAGAGAGGCCTTTCCCTGCTGGGTGACAAGAGTGGCCTTTCCCTGGGTGACAAGAGAGGCCTTTCCCTGGGTGACAAAAGTGGCCTTTCCCTGGGTGACAAGAGTGGCCTTTCCCTGGGTGACAAGTGTGGCCTTTCCCTGGGTGACAAGTGTGGCCTTTCCCTGGGTGACAAGAGTGGCCTTTCCCTGGGTGACAAGAGTGGCCTTTCCATGGGTGACAAGTGTGGCCTTTCCCTGGGTGACAAGTGTGGCCTTTCCCTGGGTGACAAGAGTGGCCTTTCCCTGGGTGACAAGAGTGGCCTTTCCCTGGGTGACAAGAGTGGCCTTTCCCTGGGTGACAAGTGCGACCTTTCCCTGGGTGACAAGAGTGGCCTTTCCCTGGGTGACAAGAGTGGCCTTTCCCTGCTGGGTGACAAGAGTGGCCTTTCCCTGCTGGGTGACAAGAGTGGCCTTTCCCTGCTGGGTGACAAGAGTGGCCTTTCCCTGGGTGATAAGAGTGGCCTTTCCTGGGTGACAAGAGTGGCCTTTCCCTGGGTGACAAGAGCGGCCTTTCCCTGGGTGACAAGAGTGGCCTTTCCCTGGGTGACAAGAGTGGCCTTTCCTGGGTGACAAGAGTGGCCTTTCCCTGGGTGATAAGAGTGGCCTTTCCATGAGTAACAAGAGTGGACTTTCCCATGGTGTTAAGGGAGGAGGAGGAGGAGAAGGAGGTAAAGGAGGAGGAGGAGGAGGAGAAAAAGTAGTAGTAGTAGTATTAGTAGTAGTAGTAGCATGCAGTAGTAGTAGTAATAGTAGTAGTAGCTGTGCTAGTCATAGAAGAAAAGTAGTAGTAGTAGTAGTAGTAGTAGTAGTAGTAGTAGTAGTAGTAGTAGCAGCAGTAGTAGCAGTTGTGAAAGTAGTGGTAGTCGTAGAAGAAATAGTAGTAGTAGTGGTAGTAGTAGTAGATGGTAGAGTAGTAGTAGTAACAGTAGCAGTAGTAGTAGTGGCAATAGTAGTAGTAGTAGAAGAAGAAGACGAAGACCATCATCATCAACAACAACAACAACAACATCAGCCCTACCTTGTCCGGAGAGCCTGGTTGTTTTCACCTTCCACATCTACGGCGTTGGCATCATCTTTAGAGACTCCAGTCCCCTCCGTATCCCTGGGAAGATATTTTAAACCGAAGGCCCTCTGTGTCCACGCCAGCAAGACAGAAAAGAATAGGCAACTATCGCACCATTTAAGCCTTCATGGGAGGATAAGCCATCGTGTGAAAATGGGATGGATAACACACACCACACACACACACACACACACACACGCACACGCACGCACACGCACACACAGGAGCGTATGCACACGCACACACATACACACACACACACGCACGCACCAACGCATACATGCACGCGCGTGCACACACACACACACACACACACACACACACACACACACACACACACACACACACACACACATACATACACACACACACACACAAGAACACTTATGTTGTGCATTCTGGACCACATTGTAGCTCTACAATTCTGACTTGAAAGCGATTATAGTTGTACTGTTATTAACAGCCTCAGCAGATCAAATGACCTTCCAACAGACCAGACCAGAAAAGAAGCTTGCACCGGGTTACGAAGAGCTGGGTAGTGTAGTATATACGACGTCACAGGATGGACAGCAGTAGACACGATGGGACACTAAACGCATTCAGCTCACAGAGTAGCAGTACATACGAAGGGGACATTCGGTGAATTGCTAGTCACAAAAAGTTAAGGGCCAGACAGAAAAACTCTCACCAAAATAAAACGACATAACGCACAGGAAAACAGCTTATACCGCATTTTATTTCATGTCTTTAGCTTTCATGTCAATGCCATTGCAATTGTGTCAATTCAATTTTTCTGGACAAAATCAAGGATCAAACATCATAACCCCTCTTTTTGAAAATCACAAAATTGACAATTCACAAGAAAGTTTATTGAAAAGCTTCAGAAGTGCGTATGTCCGCCATTTGCACCCACACATTCCACGCATCTAGGCCTCATGGACTGGATCAGAGTCACAAGGGTCTGTTGAGGCATGGCGTTCCACTCCTGCAGCAGAAATTGGAACAGTTGGTGGAGGTCAACAGGAGGAGGGTGGTTGTCGTGGACGCGGCGTTCCAGATGGTCCCAAAAGTTCTCAATAGGGTTCAAATCAGGCGAACGCGATGGCCAGTCCAGTCGTGGAACCTGCTGCTGCCTCAGGTAGTCGTTCACCACACGGGCGCGGTGTGGAGTGCCGTTGTCGTCCATGAGGGTGGCACCGGGTCCCATGGCTTGCAGAGTGGGGATAATCAACGGCCTCACGATTTCATCTCTGTACCTTACGCCAGTAAGTCTGCCTGGCACAAGGTGAAGGGGTGTCCTGCCATGAAGGTGGATGCCTCCCCATACCATCAGGGAGCCGCCTCCATAGCGATCGTGCTCACGAACACAGCCATCAGCAAGCCTCTCCCCTGGACGACGCCAGACGCGTACCCGGCCATCATTTCGGGACAGGGAGAATCTTGACTCATCGGTGAAGAGGATGGTGCTCCATTGCTGCCTCGTCCATCGCTGATGACGTCGACACCACCTCTTTCTGGCCTGTCGATGGTGCTGTGTTAGTGGGAGACGGACGGCGGGCCTTCTTGAGCGGAGGTTGAAACTGTGAAGGCGACCTCGGACGGTCTGGCGACTTACGTTGATGTTAGTCGTTCTTCTCAGCTCCTGTCTCAGAGTGGTTGCATTGATGGTTCTGCTGCGGACTGCTGTCAGCATCAAGTAGCGATCGTCTTGCCCGTTGGTGATTCTTGGCCGCCTGAGCGTGGTCGTTCCTCGGCTCTTCCAGTGTCTTGGTATCGCTGGTGAAGGCGTTGAATGACTGAGTGGCTCACTCCCAGACGTCTTGCCACCTCTCTTCCAGAAATGCCATCTTGGAGCCATCCCAGAGCCCGGCCGCAATCTAGTGTTGACAGTTTTCGTCTTGGAGGCATGGTTATTGCAGCCCCGATTAGCGGTCATTTTATACCCACCGCAGGCAAATTGTCATTGAAAAGTGTTCAACATAGGCAGGCCTTGCACGTGCACTGTGCCGATTTCTCAATTCAAAACTGCTGTGTAATCTGCGCCTGGCCAAACTTCATGCATTATTCACGGATTTTTGGTGTTTTGGCTGAGCGCATATTCTCGACCCGAAAAATGCGTCGTCTGAAAGATTATTTCGGTCATACAGTGTGGTGTGTGAGCTGTCAGAATAGCTCAGAATGAAACACGCTGCGCTTTGTTTTACGAGCATTCAGACCCATTACTTAGAGTACCCCAAATCTAAGGCGGGCCCTTAACTTTTTGTGACTAGCAAAACAGGACACCTGACGAATACAGATCGTGGGAAAGCAGACGAACTCAAGTTACAAGATAAAGAGACGAGATGGGACACCTGACGAAATCAGGGACACCTGACGAAATCAGGGACACCTGACGAAATCAGGGACACAGGACAGCAGGATAAAAAGATACAAGATGGGACACATGACGAATTCAGAGTAAAGGATAACAGGATACAAGGTAGGACATATGGATGAATTCATGACGTGAAATATCTCTGGATACAAGATGCGACATCTGACGAATTCAGAATATGGGATAGCAGCCTACAAGATGGGACATTTGACGAACTCAGGATATAGGATAGTTGCATACAAGGTAGGATATATGACGAATTCAGAATATGGGATAGCAGCATACAAGATGGGACATATGAGAATTCAGGATATAGGATAGTTGCATACAAGGTAGGATATATGACGAATTCAGAATATGGGATAGCAGCATACAAGATGGGACATATGACGAATTCAGAATATGGGACACAGAATATATGACGAATTCAGAATAGCAGCATACAAGATAGACATATGACGAATTCATGATATGAAATAGCTGTATACAAGATGGGACCTATCACCAATTCAGGATATAGGATAGCAGGATACAGGATGGGATATATAACGAATTCAGGATGCACGATGTCAGCATACAAGATACGACACCTGGAGAATTCAGGAGATAACTAAACAGGATACAACATGAGACATCCGACACATTCAGGACACAGGATAGCAGGATACAGGATAAGACACCTGAAGAATTAAGGCTCTACAGACAAGATACCTGACGGATTCAGGACATACGGTAGCAACATTCAAGATGGGACATAATGACGATTTCAGGTTACAGGATAGCAGCACACAATATAGGACAGACGAACTCAAGTTACAGGATAAAAAGATACAAGATGGGACACTGGACGAATTTAGGGTACAGGATAGCAGAATACAAGATAAGACACCGGACGATTTCAGGTTACAGTACAGCAGAATACAATACAGGACACCTGACGAATTAGGTTACAGGATAGCAGCATACAATATAGGACACTTGACGAACTCAGGTCATAGGATGGCAGGATAGACTTAGGGACACCTGACGAATTCAGGTTACAGGACAGCAGAATAAAACATAGGACACCTGACAAATTCACGTCGGATAGCAGAATACAATATAGGACACCTGACAAATTCAGGTCACAGTACAGCAGAATAAAATATAGGACATCTGACGAATTCAGGTAACAGGATAAAAGAATGCAATATAGGACACCTGACGAATTCAGGTCACAGGATTGCAGAATGCAATATAGGACACCTGACGAATTCAGGTCACAGGATAGCAGAATACAATATAGGACACCTGACGAATTCAGGTTACAGGATAGCAGAATGCAATATAGGACACCTGACCAATTCAGGTCAGAGGATAGCAGAATGCAATATAGGACACCTGACGAATTCAGGTCACAGGATAGCAGAATGCAATATAGGACACCTGACGAATTCAGGTCACAGGATAGCAGAATGCAATATAGGACACCTGACGAATTCAGGTCACAGGATAGCAGAATGCAATATAGGACACCTGACGAATTCAGGTCACAGGAAAGCAGAATGCAATATAGGACACCTGACGAATTCAGGTCACAGGATAGCAGAATGCAACATAGGACACCTGACGAATTCAGGTCACAGGATAGCAGAATGCAATATAGGACACCTGACGAATTCAGGTCACAGGACAGCAGAATGCAATATAGGACACCTGACGAAAATGCAGGTTACAGGATAGCAGAATACAAGATAGGACACCTGACGAACTCGGGTCAGAGGATGTCAGGATACAGTCAGGGACACCTGACGAATTCGGGTGACAGAATAGCAAAATACAATATACAGGATTAGCAGCATACAAGATAGGACACCTGACGAACTCAGGTGAGAGGATGCCAGGATTCAATACGGGCATTACATGAATGTATGTGGTGGGATTACAGGACACACACACACACACACACACACACACACACACACACACACACACACACACACACACACACACACACACCTGACGAATTCAGGGGGCAAAACTGATTACACACACCTAGGCAAGTCAGACCTCTGGTTAGCATGATGCAGAAGGCGACACACCTGACGCATTCAGCTGTTAGGATAGCGGAACATGACGATGGTTCAGCCGAAAAGGTCAGATGCACGAAGGCAAGGCAACAGATGGCACACGCCTGACGTATTCAGGACACAAGATAGCCAGATACCGGTGGTGGCCCATTTGACAAATTCAGGATGCAGCAATATAGCAGGAGAACTGACGTGACTAGGAAGCTGGGAACTTTTGATCTAAGACAAGCGGTTGACTTTACTATCAATATGCGTTGGTAGATACTGATATAATACCGCAAGCGGCGCGCGCGCGCACACACACACACAGAGTTTCTCAACACACTTTCTCAACACATGCACACACACACACATGCACACACATGCATGTGCACGCACACACATATGCACACGCGCACGCACGAACGCACACACACACGCGAACGCGCGCGCACACACACACACACACACACACACACACACCTGAGAGAGAGAGAGAGAGAGAGAGAGAGAGAGAGAGAGAGGGTACAAAGTCAAACGGAGGAGGGAGACAGCCCACTCTGTTTAGCCTCTCTCTCTCTCTCTCTCTCTCTCTCTCTCTCTCACACACACACACACACACACACACACACACACACACACTTTCTCTCTCTCTTTCTTTCACTCCCTCTCTTTTCTCTCTCACTCTTTTCTCTTTCACTTTCTCTCTCTCTCTCTCCCTCCCTCTCTCTCCCGCCCTCCCTCCCTCCCCCCTCTCTCTTCCCCCCCCTCTCTCCCCCTCTTTCTGTCTCTCCCCCTCTCCTCCCTCTCGCTCTCCCTCCTCTCTCACTCTCTCCCTCCCTCTCTCTCTTTCTCCATCGCTCCTCCTTGTCGCACTCTCACTCACTCTCTCTCTCTCTCTCTCTCTCTCTCTCTCTCTCTCTCTCTCTCTCTCTCTCTCTCTCTCTCTCTCTCTCCCCCTCTCTCTCGCTCTTTCTTCAGGCTCCGTCTTCTCCCACATTGTCACACTCTTCCGTCACCATCTTACCCACTGGGGGAAAACACAAACACAAAAACAAAACAAAACAAACAAAAACAAACAAACAAAAACAACAAACAAACAAGCCCACACCACAAGGTTTTAGGAGATCTCGAAAGACACAGCCCGAATGGACAGTCATACAGCGAGACGAGAAGGGTGGGGAAATGGAAGTGGGGGTGGGGGGGGGGGGGAACGAACGAACGAACGAACGAATTTTATTTTCAGAGGGTAATGGAATAAGCATCACTGCTTTTTTACATCCAGCCCTCCGGGGCCAAAAGAAATTTAAGAAAGGAAAGGAAAACAACAAAATATTGATTAATATAAAATAATGGAAAATCACTCTTAAATATGACATATGAAAATACAAAAGGATACAAAATCTATGTACAGAGGGAACACCGACAGAAGGTGTGGGAGACGGTGGGGGTGGGAGTGGGATGGGGTGGGATGGGGGACAATTAAGAATGAGAGGGCGGGGGAGAAAAGGAAGAACTGATAAAGAAAATGAAACATTTATACAGAACAGTTATTGGTACATCTTTGGGCAAAGTTGTGTAAGATCAGGCAGATACATCAAGTACGTGAAAAGATTGGATTTAAACTTACTAGTGTTTGGTTCGTTTTTTCAGTTTTTCTGGGATATTATTCCACAGCCATCCACCAGAATAAGCAAGGCTTGATTTGCATAAATTAATTGATGGGAAAGGGAGATTTATTTTATGCGAATGACGATGATCATTAGAAGTAAATATATTCCTTAAATAGGAAGGAGCACTGCCGTGTAGCATTTTATGCATAAAGAGTGCTTTGTTGTACAATAGTTTGGTCTTAAATGGAAGGATACCTGCTCGTTCATAATCAGGGTGCCCTAGCGAGGGTTCATCAATTGTTATTTTGACAGCTCTCATATATACTAGTCAATGGTTTAAGCAACTTATTGCTCGCTAAATCCCAGAGTGTCGAGGCATAGTCAATATTTGGTTGAATATAAGATTGAAAAATAATTTTCTGGTGTGATAATCTAAAAAGTTTTTTATTTTCCTGAGCTGATACAGTTTTACGGCAAGAGTTTTTGAAAGAAGTTCTAAATGTTTCGACCAAGATACGTTGTTGTCGATTGCTATGCCTAAGACTCTGTGATTAGAACCTCTTTGATTTTCTCGTTACCAATATACAGGATTGGCAAGTTTTCGGTTTTTGACGTTTTTGCCTTGTTGTAATCAACATGAATTTCGTTTTTTGAGGATGCAGAGACATGTGATTGAGTTGTGTCCATTTAACGAGAAGGTTGATATTTTTCTGAATATCAAGGTAGACTTGCTGAGCATTAGAGTTATTAGTGTCAATAGTGGTATCATCGGCAAACATTTCACAATGAGAAGTCAAGGTTAATGGTAAATCATTGATATAGAATAAGAAGAGCAGTGGACCAAGCACCGAGCCTTGTGTACACCAAAAGAATAGCAATCATTTAATAATACTAATTGTTGCCTGCTGGAAAGGAAGGGTGAAATGAGTTTTAGAGGTCGGAAGTTAGTCGATAAATAGTTAACTTTCTAAGCAAACGTTC
>JAFLJL010016338.1:0-5000 GCA_018398815.1 Conus ventricosus
ATAACATTATCGTATTTTGTTGGAATTTCTTTTAGAAATTGCAAAAAAAGTGTTTTTTACCATTACAACGACCCCGCCACTTTTCCTTCCCGAAGAGATAATTTTTTGCTGGTGATACAAAGCTTGTATGGGACGGAAATAAAGTAGACGTGAATGAATCCACAAAAGTTTCTACAAGGCAAATGAAATCGAAGTTTATAATAAAGGAGACGAAGCTAGTTTCTTTTTAGTTTTGATAGGATACCTTCCACATTACATGAATCATTGAAAACAATGTACTTGTCAGAGTATTTTATATATAATATTTATTTACATCAGGGTCGGGACCGTACCTTCATTTCTTATTTTTATTTTTAGAGACGACAGGTTTCCCAGGACTCGCTCGCTTTTTCGGCTTTGAGCGAGTGTGTGTTTGTGTACGTTTGTATTAGTGTACACGCACACACACACACACACACACACACACACCACACACACACACACACACACACACACACACACACACACACACACACACACACACACACACACACCACACACACACACACACACACACACACACACACACACGCACACACACACACACACACACACACACACACACCCACGTGCGCGCACAGATAGAGAGAGAGAGAGAGGAGAGGAGAGAGAGAGAGAGAGAGAGAGAGAGGAGAGAGAGAGGAGAGGAGAGAGAGAGAGAGAGAGCGGACAGACTGACAGACAGACAGACAAACAGACAAACAGACAGACAGACAGAAGGAGAGGATAGGGAGCTATTTCACTTGTTTGGAGTGTTTGTTTTAGACTTCACTTAGCTTCACCTGTCCCTAACTCCATGATAGCCACTGTGCCCGAAAACAGTTTCTTCCACATTCCATTAGAAGTATAAACTTCAGCATCTTTCCTGAAAAAAGTCAGTTCGTATGGCAGAGGTGCATGTAGTTCAGACGACAATATTAAGGTCATCTGGCGAGAAAAAATAAAACTGAACGAACAAATAAAATAAAACTGTAAACATAAAACGATGCTCCTGATATCATCTATAATTCATGTTTTCCAGCTCACACTCACGCAACGTCAAAACATAACCAGACATACAGACAGAACAGAGCTCGCCCATTAAAATTTACAACATTAGTTTTAGATTATTTACAAGAAGTTGTTTTTCACTTCGCATGGCTTTCATAAGACAAGCACGTTTTCAATTCAGAATATTTGCCAGTTCTGCATTGACTCATATTTACTTTTTCTCTTCAAGTTGACCATAATGCCATGAAAATACCTATACACAGTGCCCTAGTCCTCACGGAACGACTACGCAGTTTTGTTCTTAGTTTCGGTTTCAACAATGCCACAAATGTGTCCATTATTTCAACATGACCTCACAACTAATAAACAACACACTCTCTGCTCGTTCTGCTCTCAGTAAAAAAATATAATACTTTTCTGTATTCTAAACCTGGGTAAGTATGTGAACAGAAATGCAGGCGTGATTAATCTTTATGAATACATCACTTTATAGAACATCTTCATCTGTAAAATTGTTAATCCACGTCTTTCCTTTTTACATTTCTGTTCACAGCAATTAACCTGAAGGTTTTATATTCCCATCATAAACCTATAATTTGTGGTCTTTAACTTTTAGACACCTTTCGTGTCGTCATACACAAAACTAAGTTTTAGGCATACGCCATGACACCATCTCGATGCTCAACGCCTCTGTATGGTACGTCTTCTATGAAAAGGCACAGAAGGTGACTGAGAAATAGTCTCTTTTATATCAAATGTTGGAGATTCACACAGTCATCTGCTAGGAACACAAGGCAAGAGAGAGCAGTTTGAGACTGTAAATAGGACTATTTTGGCTGGTGATAAACCACACAGTCATGCATGTGGTTGAATACTAGATGCTCATCTGTTCATGTTTAGTGTTGTGGTGAGCAGCACAAACACTAATGTTAAGATCAATTTGTGCAAGGAAACAAGGAAGACACACGGTGCTAAATATTTACGGAAAATGATATATGTCTAACAATAAACGTAGATGTTTATTTCATAAACTCCCTAGCCCCTTGAAATGGAGCACACATGAAATAATTTTGCATAATCCATAACCAATCGAGGGGATAAACATGCTAAGATATTGTAGATTTTCTTCGTATAAGATATTACCCGCACAAAATATTTTGCATAATTCTTTACCGATCACAAGGAGGAGTAACAAACTTGGATGTGATAGAATTGCTTCGTTTGAGAAGTTATAGAATTTCTTCGTGTAAACCGTATTAGCATGTTTTTTCACTGTTGTTTCGTTTATCAACATTACTGGTAAAATCATTTTGAAGAATCAAGTGATGTCAAGTCAAGAACACTTTATAATGTCCAAAGAGAAATTAAGAGTGGCCATGAAAACAACAATTCACAAATCACAAATCACACCCACCCATCCACTCACATACACAGTTTAACATAATGCACACACACACACACACACACACACACAACCCCCAACACACACACACACCCCACACAACAAAACCCCACACATACACACCAACACCAACACACACACACCACACACACACACACACACACACGCCACGACGCAGCACGCACGCACGCACGCACACATACACACGCACGCACGCACGCACACACACACAACACACAACACACCCCACACAACACCACCCCACAACAAAACAAGATAGGGTTAAATGTGTCGGCACCCTTTTAAAACTGAAGTTTCGACAATCAAATTTACATTTTGCATCAGTTATTACCAAAAGGGCCTGATGGGCAAAATCTAATTGGTTACGTTCTCAAAACTGTTCTAAAAAAAAAGTGGATATTGGGGGCGATTTCAATTCCCCTGCTTTTCGGGGATAAGGTTGTCAAATAGTTTTCCCCCATTTTCTGGAAAAACTGCGTGGATTCTCTTTAGTTTTGCTTAACGAGGGGAGAACTCGGCACCCCAGAAT
This sequence comes from Conus ventricosus, assembly GCA_018398815.1. Classification (NCBI taxonomy): domain Eukaryota; kingdom Metazoa; phylum Mollusca; class Gastropoda; order Neogastropoda; family Conidae; genus Conus; species Conus ventricosus. The sequence continues at coordinate 2,982 of JAFLJL010016338.1, forward strand.
ATCTCATCATGAGCACGGCGCTTGATCTTATTTTTTTTACCTGCTTTAGCATTAACAGCAAAAGGGGAACCCCAATGACCCATAGGTATGACCATGGCCAATACTTTTATTTTTAAAAGAATCGTTGGATCTGAAGTTAGTGGTTAGATGTTATCCCCAAATTTAATTACAAAAAGGAGAGGGGAAACTTTCAAAATTCCCTCACTGAGAAGACTGAGATGAATTATTTGTGGGAGTTAACATCTTTTTTGATAACTTCAGAAAACAGTTCTTGAGGCTGCGTTTTAGCTTTTCCCAAAAAAAAAAAACCAAAAAAAGGGGTAAAAAATTCCGGGGGGAAATGTTGGTGGAATCAGGCTTGCGAGGAGGCTGTTAAAGCAAAAACTTAGTTATTTTAATTGGCAAAAAGTTAGAAAAGTTCCTGTGCAAGGAAAAAAGTGGTCTAAAGAAATTTTATACAAAATAAAAAAGCAGAGTTACGCAAAGCAAAAAGACGTACTGGTCAAGTTCTGTCTAAATGAAGTTTTGCTGTAAAGATGAAAAAGGTGGGGATAAGGTAAAAGGAAATGAAATGGGGCTTTAAAAACTCCAAGATTACCCAATCAAAAACAAAAATAAAGAATTTTATTCCCAAAAAGAAAAGGCTGGGGAATTTTGCATTTGTACGTTAAAACTGTTTATGGAATTTTTGCTAATGAGAAAAAAGTCTTTTAGATTGAAAAAAAAAATACTGATAACTATAGGATCCGTACCAAACAACAACAGTCTATAAATGTATAATATCTTTAAGGGAAGTGGAATGCTGTCCGTCTTTTGGGGGAAAAAAAAGGTTTCGGTTGGTTTGAGGGGATTTTTTACACGATGTTAAACCTTTACCAAGAACTGGAAAGTCATTTTACATAAATTATTTAAAAAAAGTTGGGAATGGGGAAAAATTTCCCCCGAATATGGAAGACGTCTATTGTGACTCCTTTTCTAAAGCAGGGCAAGCCTCGGTCTGAAGTCTAGCTATAGCCCCATTTCAGTCACGTCTATACTGGAAAAGTCATGGAAAAAATAATAAATTTTAGAATGGCCTTTTACTGTGAAAAAAATGATGTTTTTTCTTCACAAAATCTGGATTTAGAAAAGGACAAGTACAATTGATCCCCGACACGATAACTCCCAAAATTTAGAAACAGTTTGCTAAACGTAAAATTTCCCTTTGTTTCCCTTTCTTTGATTTAAAAAGCTTACATAGAGTGTGGACACCCGTTTATTTAAAATTTAAAAAAAAATTTGGGGTTTTTTCTGGTCACGTCTAAAATTTTGTGAAATATTTTTAAGGGGGAACACAAAATGACCAAAGGGGTGGATTTTCATCCAAAATTTAAAAATAGGGGAATTTCCAAAAGGTTCATAACCCCAATTGTTATTCAATGTAATGCAAGTTTATATACATGTTTTTCTCAAACCAAGTAGCTCTTGGATGACATGAAATATGGATTAATGTATCTTAAAGAAAAGAACAAATTTACGTCACATAAATTATATTCAGAAACTCTTTTAGCACGAGCGGATAAATTTAAAAAGTTATATGCATTTGAAAGGCTTTCAATTTTTTGTTGAAAGACACTTTGGTTTTCTTTAACAAAGGATTAAACCCCAAATAACCCGCCCTTTCTTTCTGGGAGGACGGGAAAATTTTTTTTAAAATTGAAGTAAATTTTTTTGGGGTCCCCTTAACCAAAAATAAAAATGGAAAAAACATTTTGACTCAAAATTTTTACTAAAGCAGTTAAAAGTTTTGAATTTTCTAAAATTGTCAGTCATTTTTCCATGGGGGGCAGGATCCTAAAGTTTTTTTGCATTTACAACCACTTGTACGATCAAGATTTACTTACGGAAGGGGGGATTCTTTTCGCTTCGCGATCGCATTTAAAGAAACTTCAAAGAATTGACAGAAAGCTGTAAGTTGGCCCTGGGTGTACTGTGCACACTAAGTCCTTGAAGCTTTAAGATAGAGGCCTTTTGCCACTT
>JAFLJL010016338.1:10000-15812 GCA_018398815.1 Conus ventricosus
TCCATTGTTTTAGAATAGAACTGTAGAGTTTACTGCTTGTATCTGATAGCGATATTCCTCTGTAATTATCAGGATCGTCTTTGTCACCTTTTTTGAATAAAGATAGTACAATACTTTCCGTCCACTTATCTGGGAAGATTCCCTTATCAAACAAAGTATTAAAAAGTTTAACAAAGAAGTCAATAACGCGAATTCCCAGCGTGCTTTAGCATCTCCCCAATAATTCCGTCTGACCAGCCGATTTACCATTCTTTAACTTCCTTATCGCTAATGACACTTCTTCTCTAGATATTGGCGGTTCATGGAACCGTCATCGTCATTCTCGTCATTATATCATTGCGTCACTAGTAATCACTAGCATCATCATTGCAGTTATCAATTATACAAGAATCTTCTATTTCTAAATTTGTTTCCAGTAATTTTTACAGTGATTATACCAGTCAACCATTGTTATATTGTTATATGGTTGTTTTCTTTTAAAGGAAACTCTACGCACATTTTCCCAAAACTGTCTTTGATCATTAACTGATGCAATTAGTGATCCTAACAATGAATCATTATGTTTTTTTTTTCTTTTAATTTTTGAAGATTTTTATACTCTCTCCCTCCTGGCTATACAGTAGACAACGCGATTAATAGCATCCTTTTTCCGCAGAAATGTACTCAGCAATCCTTTAGCTTTTAATTTACTTATTTACACTCATCATCATACTAATCACTTTTTTCACTTATTTTGTTCAAACAAATTCGCTTTTTTCAAAACAACCAGCGTGAGTTTTAAGACATGCAACAAACATATTCAAGGCTTCATTACAATCACGATCAATCATATTTATAGCCATCGTCGAGTAATGATAATACTTCAACCTCTCTTTGCCTGTAAAGAAAAATATATGATTTTCCCCCCAAAAGATTATATATCTTTTTGTTGCTTCTTTTCCAAGTCCACTTATAGAATTAAATCTGACGCTTATGTGCATTGATGTAATTACGGATTTATGATGAGAGAATGATTAGAGTAGATATGATATTTCTGCGTATGTCTGTAATGAGGACATTTTGGTTCCTCAAGCTTTGAATTTCTGAAATGACTTACATGACATTAGGCCCTACAGTTTAGTTGTGGTGTGTGCACCACTTGCTCGCTCGCGGCGGTCAATAAAAATATATTTTTTATTACATTTTTGTTTGTTTGATACTGTTGTCGTTGATGGTGATGATGATGGATTTTTGTTTTTTTTCTTTTCGATGTTCATCTCTATCAAATCGTGGTATGTATGTTTGTTCGTCAAGGACTACTGTAAGTCTTTTCTTTCGAGTGGGTTAAAAAGGCATATCTTATGCCATCTGTTGTATGTGAGGTTCATGACCTCATTCAGCTTGACTTGTTACAAGATAGAAATAGTACAGTCGAAAATGGAAAAGATGGAAAAGTATATCTTATCTGAATGGGGCTACAAGGCATTTTTTTTCGATTTTATTCTTCAATGCGAGAGGAGTTGCAATTTTGTTTAACAATAACTTTGAATTTAAGGTAAAACAAGTTATCAAGGACGAGTTTGGAAATTTTATCTTAATACATGTTGAGACACATAGAAATAATTCTTGTTTGTTAATATATATGGACCCAATAAGAGATGACCCAGAATTCTACAACAGTCTGAAACAACAGATTGTTGGACTTGGTGTAGAAATGTTTATATAGGCGGGGATTTTAACCTGGTCTTAGTCCCAGCTAGAGATTATCAAAATTATAGACACACAAATAATCCTCAGGCAAAACAAGCTGTTGAAAAAGTGATCGAAAATTTAGACCTGAATGATGTTTGGAGGGAACTACACCCAGAGTGTCGCCGTTTTACATGGAGAAGAACTAATCCATTTCAACAGGCCAGGTTAGATTTTTTTGATATCAGACACAATGGTTTCTTATACTTATGATGTAGATTTGAGTCTGGTTATAGAACGGATCACTCTGCTGTATTGTTGAAACTAAAATTTGATGAAGACTTAAAACGCAATACATTTTAGAAGCTTAACTCATCTTTTTGAAAGATAAGACATATTTAGATGAAATAAATACTGTAATTGAAATGTGAAAGAAGAATACTCGATAAATAAAACATATAATGTTAAATCAGGAGAAAAGTACAATTCTCAATCACAGATGATCTATTTCTTGATTTCCTGCTAAATGAAAATAAGATCGAAAAACAATTTCATACGCTATGCAAAGAAAGACAGACTAATGAAAAAGGAAAAACAGATAGAACAAGTTATCAGGACATTAGAAAAAAAGAGAGGAAAAGTGAAAATGATATCGAAGTCATTAATGAGAAGAAAGAGCAACTAAAGGAAATCAGAACAAACGAATAGAAGGAGTTTATTAAGATCACGGGCTAAATGGATAGCAGAGGGAGAAAAAGTGTAGTAGTTATTTTTGCAATCTGGAGAAAAGACCTACATTAGTAAAAACATGTCCAGACTAATTGATAAACAAAATAATTTTTAACAAACCAAAATGACATACTTAAAGAAGTGCACAATTTTTTTTTTTTATAAATCATTATACATTGATAATGCTGTTGAAAATTGTGACATAGAAGACTTAGTTGAGGACATCCTCAGTTTAAATGAAACAGAAGCAGCTGAATTAGAAGGTCTTTTACATTAGAAGAGGATACATATGTCTTAAAGACAATGAAAAATAATAAAAGCCTGGTTCTGACGGCTTTACTGTTGAATTTTTTAAAGTGTTTTGGAAACAGATAGGTGTTTTTGTCGTCAGAGCATTAAACGCAAGTTTAAAAAAAAGGAGAACTGTCATGTGTACAAAGAGAGGGAATCATTACATGTATTCCAAAGGGTGATAAACCTAGGCAGTATATTAAAAACTGGAGACCTATTTTCTCTGTTGAATGTAGTCTACAAGATAGGGTCTTCTTGCATTGCAAATAGAATAAAAAGTGTGTTGCCGAAATCATAAGTGAAGATTAAACGGGATTTATTAGAAAAAAGATACATCGGCGACAATATAAGACTGATATATGACACTATTTCGTATTTAGATGAGAATAATCTGCCCGGGTTGTTGTTGAATATAGACTTCGAAAAAGCCTTTGATTCGATTTCTTGGGAATTCCTGTCTAAAGTCCTTAAGCGTTTCGCTTCCAAAAAGACATTTGTAGTGGATAAACATGGGTTCTATAAAAATATTAAGTCTTGCGTTATTGTTAACGGACAGGTTTCAGATTGGTTCAATATTAAAAATGGCTGTCGACAAGGAGACCAATTTCTCCATATTTATTTGTGATTTCTGTTGAAATATCAGCCAACATGGTTAGGGAAAACCAAGATATTTGGGGAATTAGAATAAATGAAACTGAATATAAGTTGTCTCAGTATGCCGATGATACAGAGTGTCTACTTGCAGGGGATAGAAAATCGTTTGAAACTTGTATTGACGTTCTTTTTAGATTTGACAGCGTCTCGGGTCTTCATATGAATCTGAGTAAAAACGAGTGCAGTTTGGTTAGGAAGCTTAAAAAATAGTCAAAATCGCTACATGGAGCATTTGAACATTGTTTGGAATCCACAAAAGTTTCGATTACTTGGGATATGGTTCACAAATGACTTGAAATATTGCGTTGAAATAAACTATTCAGAAAAGCTAGCAGATGTAAATCATTTGTTTAGAATATGGGTTAAAACGCCAGATTACACCTTTAGGTAAAAATAGCTATTTTGAAATCCATCATCCTTCAAAACTGATTCATTTATGGCTGCTTTCACCAAACCCGCCAAAATGTTTTCTTTCAAACGTGTCAGACAATATGCAATTTAAATTTGTATGGAATAAAAAAAACAGCAAAAATAAGTCAAAAAAACAGCTTATTTAAAAAAGTACGGAATGGAGGTATTAGTCTTCCTGAGTTAAAAACCTACGTCGCATCTCTAAAATTATCCTGGGATCCGTAGAACTGAATGATCAAACCATAAATGGAAACAAATTTTAGTCAGTAATTTTCCTCAATGGCCTCTTATAAGTAAATATGGTCCAGAAATTGTCGCAAAGTTCACAAAATATTTAAACCCCTTCTGGGCAGATGTTCTTGAAGCTTATATACTTTTTATTACAAATGCCAACCCAAAAATTCTGCTGAACTACTCGCAGAACCTATATCCTACAATAAACGTATTCAAGTCGGGAAAAGATACATTGTTTCTAAAAGGCTCGCAAACAAAGCTATCTATTATATCGCACATTTTTTTTTTATAATGGTCAGTTTCTTTCCCACAGGAACTTCAAGGAAAAATATGAAGTTCATATTAATTTTCTTACTTTTGCTGGATATAAGATGGCAATACTGGATTCATAAAGAAAGTTTGCGACCTGCAGAGGCTCAAAGACGTATTACGATGTTTTGATTGATAATAAATTGAGAGCTCCATGCTGTGACAATGGGACATGAAACTTTCACAGACTCATGACTGGAAATCGTGTTTTTTTAATGTACATAAGATAACAGATGTGAAGCTTAAGTGGTTTCAGCTGAGAATAATCCATAGATGCTTAGGAACAAATGTAATTTGAAAGAAATTGGAGTAGTTGATATGATAAATGTAGTTTCTGCGGCTTATTTAAAGATATCATTGACCATATGTTTTGGAAATGTACTTACATTAAATGCTTTTGGAGTATGTTCACTGATTTAGTAAAAGAGAAATGTACCCATGCACAGAATGTACGTGTAACAGTGTCTCTTGTACTTCTAGGTTTTGATGCAACAATTGCAGGTGATGTTGTTTTCTACTTTATCATTCTTCTGGAAAAACAGTATGTAATAAATGTAAGTTAGAAAGGGATCTCCCACAATTAACAGTCTTTTTGAGAATATTGAAATATAGATTTAGAATTGAAAAATAAACTCAATTTAACAATGAACCACATGGATTTCCAGACACAATGGCTTGCATATGAGCCCTTGTCTTTGATTAACTGTTTTTTGTCAGTGTGAATGTTATAATTATGTAATATATGATAATTAAGCACTAGACTAACAAACAGTATTTATGCTCCCTTGCCAATGACAGTCTATGAGGCTCATGTATGTTACTCAAGGTGTACAGTTTTTTTTTTTTTTTTCTTTCAAGGTTGCTATCATTGAGACAATGTGTTCTGTCAAAATAGCTTTCTTCATTTTCTGTGAACCAACCCATTCTATCTTAATGTTTGTCTGTTAATTGTCAGTGTGTCCGCTTATTTTTCCTTCTACCTGTCCTTCCTTGTGCTATTCGTTTATCCTCACTGATCTCTCTGTCCTATTCTCTCCTTCTTTTAAAATATTTTTAAAGGATGATTACACTACATAGAAAGAGTTTGCCTTAAGTACAATACATTGTGCTATGCTGTTTATGTCATCAGTTAACATGCTTTAGATAGATAAATAATGATATGCTGAGGCTTATCTTTCTTTTGTTTGTGTATATACTTACTTGTCTATGTATCTATATTTAGATTGCCATTAACTAATTCTAATACTGATGTTGTTGTATATTTCATTTCTGTAATAACAATAAAAGAAAAAAAAATGTTAAAAAAAATGATAATACTTCAACCGACTGCATTGTATGAACGTACGTTGGTTCAAAAGAAGGTTCCACACAAAGTTTCAATCCTACAACATTTTCACACTTAAAGACACAGCGTTAGTTTAGGCATTCCAAAATGAATTCGACATGTAAATGGTCAGATTCAATCTCTCTGAAACAACTAAAATTTCAAAAAAAGGGAAACAGTGAGGGGTAATTT
>JAFLJL010016338.1:16812-47243 GCA_018398815.1 Conus ventricosus
GGGGCCCAACGGTGGCTGAGAACTCCCAAGAGCCCCCGGTAGGCAGGAGAAGGGGGGCTGCCTCACAGACGGCAGAGGGCCTGGATGGTCTCCCTCCCCCGGGAAAAGCGCGGGCAGGGGAAAACCCGCCGCTCACCTCCCGGGCACCAGCAGTAACTGCGGTGATCTGGCCCCGGCCTCAGGAGGGAACAGGATACCTGCTGACACAACTGGACAGACAGACTTCAACCACACCAGTTCTGCAACTGGCTGAAATTGGCTGCCAACAGAGACGAAAACAGAACCCGGCACGGGCCAAGGGCACACCAGACCCGACGAGGACCTGGCACTGCCCAATGACTCGAAGTCCCAGCTCAACTAACGCGCTGCCGCCGCAACTACAAGGCGCGTCCACTCCGACGAACACCAGGACCGAAGTGAAGCTACCCCAAACGCATTCCGCACTGGTCGGAATCAAGCGAACTCTACTCAAAAACACAAAACAACGATTGGTCAAAAGCAGCGTATCCCTCCGCAGAGCTGACACCCCGACCAACGGACTAGTTGTTGCTCGTGCAACAACACGACAATTTACCACAACCCTCCCCAAATTTGAAAATACAACAACAGCCAAATCCTGCCCCGCCTTCGATAGTGTAAAACCCAAGTAACAAAGGGTAACAATCGGGAATGAACCACCTCCCGCTTTCCATCCCTTCAACAAGTCAAGTTTGGAACCAAGAATATTGTGTACTTATTTCCCCAGCACCCTACCTAGCCTAACCTTCCACCTTAACCAAAACCCCAATCTTACACACGCACACTCGCACACACACATATACACATATGCACACGCGCACACGCTCTCTATTTCTGAACTACCATTACTCCAAACACATGAAGGGCTGGTTACTACGCCGATCGGTAAACACACCCCCTGCCTAAGTTTAACTACAGGTTAAAACCAACAAAAACTTCTCACTCGATCGGCGTTTACTCACACCCTACCTATAACACTCCACCTCCACACCACTCACTCGCTCTGCTGTTACTTTTGATGCACCCCATCATCATTCCAACAACATAAACTTTTAAATACATCATTAACAGCAAAATACATTATTCAAACCTGCCCAATTCTCCCTCCCGACCCTTAACGCAGGCACTTACAGGCAGCCGTTACATTACGGTCTATATATAGACTTCATAACTGAGGGTGCTCTGACCATGCACGACCGCTATGCAACACGTGCTACAAATACCACACCCCCAGCAACACTTTGCAACGCCCATTCTCTTCCCAATGACAATAACATGCATATCTTCGACAATGTCAACTTCTCATGCAAGGTAAATAGAACTTACAGGTTCTCTCTCCCCACTCTCTTCTCTCTCTCCCCTCTCTCTACGGCAAAGCGACTTAAGAAGTCTGCCGCCACATTGTCCTTTCCAGACACTGCCTGCACCGTAAACTGGAATGGCTGCAGCTGCAGTGCCCACCTTGTGATCCTCCCACTAACAGATTTCATCCTTTCTAATACTGAAGGGGGGAATATCCGTCGGACAATAAAGGGGGTCCCAACAAAAAACACTTGGAACTTTTGTATTCCCCACACTATGCCAGACACTCCCTTCCAAAAATGGGGTAGTTCTGCTCTGCAGGGCTTAACTTCCTGCTGGCCCCATGCTACAGGCGCATCTCTTCAGGGTACTGCTGACACAGCATAGCTCCCACTCCCACTTCTGATGCGTCAGTCTGGAGCACAAATGTCAACCCAGGCACCGGCAAATTACAGACAGGAGGTTGACAGAAATGCTGCTTCAAGGCTTGGAACCACGTTCGCACTCATCGTTCCATTTCACCTGCCTGGCGGTTCCCTTAGGAGATCAGTAAGGGGTTTGGAAATTTGTCAGCAAACCGGGGCACAAATTTCCTGTAGTACCCCCACTATCCCAGGAATCCCCGCACTTCCGTTTGGTCTCAGGCCTGGCGCATCCATAATGCGGGTCATTTTATCCTGCTCTGGCCATATTTTCCCTGCAACCTATCCGTGCCCTAAGTAGGTAATTTCCTTTCCTCCCACCACACTTTGAAGGCCCGGGCTGACAAAAACCCTTCCCCGAGTCTCTGGAACACACCCCGAGAACTTCTATATGGCTGTCCTGACAATTGTGGCCACCAGGATGTCATCAATGAAGTTATCGACATCTGGGCTTTCAAGTGGCTGCAACAGTTTTTCCATCATGCGCGTGAATACTCCCCCTGAAGTACACAGTCCAAATGGCATCATTTTTCCACTGGAATGTCCTTCTGGTGTAGCAAAAGCAGTCTTCGCGCGGCCCTCTCTCCCTCATCGGGATTTGGCCAATACCCTTTAGCGAGATCGATTTTGGGCTGAACACCTTCTTCTCTCCAAGCTTGGCAAACAGGTATTCAATGTTGGGCAGGGGTTCAGCATCAAACTGCACGTGCGATTCAACCTCCTGAAGTCGACGCAAAACCGATCTTCCCATCTTTCTTCTTGACCAGTACGATAGGCGAGCAGAAAGGCGAGTCGACGGCTCGATCGCACCCATCCTGATCATGGCCTTGACCTCCTCCCTAACCGTCTCTCGTTGCGCAAAAGGCACTGGGTATGGCTTCGACCTGATAGGGATGTCTGACGATAACTTGATGCTGCACGTTTTCTAGGTTTGTGCATGAGGGCACATCAGTCAGTACCTACTTGAATTCGGCCACTAACTCGTGCAATTTCCGACTAAAGTGCGGGTCTTCAGTGAGTATTACCACATCTTTAGGCCCTCTGTGGCCCCCAAAGGGGAATGGTGGGAAATGTCCTTGCTCAAAAGGGGAGTTTACTGTTTCCTCATCAGGCCCTCCGGCACAACAATCGCACCCTACCGAGGCTGTTGGATCTGCAGCGCGCTCGACGAACGACTTCAGTAGGTTTGCGTGGAAAATCTTCGTCTTCCCCCTACTTCTATGCGGTAACAGCTTCACCCACCTCTCCAGTACGGTATATGGACCTCTCCATGCCAGTTCCAATTTGTTCTGCTTGGTCGGTTTCGAAGTACTAGCACTCTGGACCCCACATTATCTTCCTGGGTTTCGCCCTCAAGTCAAAATGTCGCTTGTCCCTATCCGCTGCCCTTGCCAAATTCCCCTTGCCATCTCGCACGACTCAGCTATTTTGTTCCTCAAGTTGACGACGTTTCTGCCGCTGTACGGAGCTCTTCCCTTTTCCCCGGTTGTAGCCACAGATCTCTCAATATCTGCTCGCCCCGCGCACCGGGCGTCCATAAGCAGCTCAAAAGGCGAGAAACCGGTACTCTCTTGAGGCCCCTCACGGAAGCAAACAGCAGTGTGGTACCCACCGATCCCAATCCCGGGTTCTCCTAAACACATTTCCCTGCGCAGCATCCGCTTCAGAGTACCTTTGAACGTTCTACCAATCCTTGCACGCGCAATGGTATGGCGGGTAGTCAGACCTCGAATGGCTAATAGTCGGTAGACCTCCTGCATGATCGGGCCAGTAAACTGGGTTCCTCTATCAGTCAGAACCAAACCCAGGGACCCTGTTCGGTCCACATATTGAAAGCTGCCTCTCCCCACCGACTCGCTCGTGATCTGGCGAAGAGGGACTGCCTCAGGATACCTTGTCGTAAAGTCGACCATCACCAACACGTACTGTACCCTTCTGGGATGCTGGAACGATGAGACCAATGATATCTATCCCAACCCGCTCGAACGGCTCGCGCATCAGTGGCATCTTCAACGAGGGGTACTCTCGAGACTCTTCCTTATCAACCGTACCTGACACTGGAAACATGACTGGCAGTACCGACGAATGTCCACATGCATGCCTGGCCAATAAAAATGGCGACCAACTCGCTCCTTGGTTGGGGTGGTACCTAAGTGTCCAGACAGGGGTACGTCGGGGGCTAGCTTCATCACCGTGGCCCGTAGTTCAGCGGGGACGCCAGATTTGACTCGCTAAGTCCTTGGGACCCTCAAACCGCCTGACCAGTACACCAGATTTCCGAGCGTACTCAAAATCGTCCAAACTTGGTATGGAAGTCGTCCCTGCTTCACCCCGCACTTCGACCCTTCCTCAAGGTTTCGTCCGGGGCCTGCATCTGAATTAACTGCTGGGTAGAGGTGTTCAGAATACACTCCTCGACGGCAGTGGTACTGGTCTTGCTGCTCCCTGGCCTTCTCTGCGCACGTGTCTGCACTGCCCCTACCAAGGCCGGGTCGCGTATACAGGCACCCCGTACCCAAACCCGGGAAATTTCCTTCTCTCTTTGCGAAGTTTCCGATCAGGACTTCCTGCACAGGCTATTCATAACCAAAACCTCCAATTTCCCTTCGATGAATGGCGCTTCAACTCTATTACCGCCCCCAGGAACACAGACCTACATCTGATTCAGCCAACACTACTGGAACTGTCTCTCCTGTGTACGTGTCGCTGGTACCAACCATTGGGCCACTACGGGGTATCCGGCACCAGTGTCTCGTAATCCATTTGCCGGAGCTCCGTTGACCTCTACAATGCACGCAGTATCGTACCGCTGCTCACGCATGGGCGACACAACGTGGACTACTCGAGCTTGGGGCTGGTCGCAACAATGAACAGCTCCAACGGAATGGGGGCGGGCATTTCCTAGCGATTTTGGCCCGGCTTCCTGCAGTTGAAACAGACTATGGTCGATCTAGGCCCTTCTGACTCCTGTTCTGCTGCTGTAGTGCACCATCACTGTTTTTGGACCTCTCCGTAGGCTGGCTCCCTGCTGTTTCACGCCTATTACCCGGGTTTGGGGCGGGTTTTAACTGTTCGGTCTTGCTTCACCTTCCTCCCCAATCTTTTGGCCCCTGCTAAAACAGTAGCTTCCGTTGCCATTTGTTCAACTTTTCGGCATGTCTTCCGGACCTCAATCGTGAACTCTGGGGACAGCAGCTGGTAAAACTGTTTTTGGGAAAAGCAGATCCTTAACATCCTCTGCCACACTCTCGTCCTTGCCCGCTCCCGCACCCAGAGGGAAAACCCACCGTTTTCATCCTTCCCAGCACTTGGGGCAAAGTCTCAGCAGCGTCCCTTTTTGATGCTTCTAAACTTTTCCGGTATGCCCAGCATCTAGCCTGAAGTGGCTGAACAGGGCGTTTTTTTATCTGATCATAGTCGCCTAACTCCTCCACACTTTACCGCCCTCACTGCTTCTCTAGCCTTTCCTCTCAGCAGAGACATCAGACGGGTGGGCCATGAGGTCTCGCTCCACTTGCACATCTGGGGTACACGCTCAAATTGGGCGATTGAAAGCGTCCACGTCGTCGTTTCCCCTCCTAACGGCTCAAGGTGGACACCTTCGTTTCCTTCACCCAATCCCAAACGTTTTTTATGCGCTGCTTCATCTGAGGCCTGTCTCTCTTGTATGTTTAGCTCACGCTCTCTTGCCTCTAACTCAGCTTCATCTTTCCGTCTCTTGAGATCTAACTCGGCCTGCTTTAACTCCATCTTCCTCTGCCTATCAGCTTTCTCCTCTTCAATCCCCTCTGCCTATCAGCTTTCTCCTCTTCAATCTTCCTCTGCCTATCAGCTTTCTCCTCCATCTTCCTCTGCTTCATCTCTAACTCCCTCTGCCTAGCAGCTTTCTCTTCTTCATCCTTCATCTTCTGCCTCCTAACCCCCCTCTGCTACGCTTTCTCTTCCCTTTATCCTTCATCTTCTGCCTCACATTCTCCTCCATCCGGAGCTCCAACTCTGGCTTCTCTCGCTATCTTCTCATCCTCATTACGGACCGAGTCTGTGACAAACTTGGCGAGATTCCCCCCCCAGTTAAACCCAACGCCGCTCCCACCTTGACAAACTTTGCATAAGCCCCCGTCCCCTGCTCTTGATCCACCCCCGCATCCTGGTCACTAACCTTAGGTTTGGTATCCCGCCGTAGGGGCCTTTGGATCCATGACACTATCGGGGTCGTACTGCGGGTGGGGTCCGTGTGTTTTGACATAGGTTTCCCTACCACACAGAGCAAGCAACAAACAGTATGCGATCTGAGCGCAACTGGAGGTTCCCGACTACGCACTAGCCCCTGAAGCAACTCCGCACAAGTACACAATACTCTCAATGAGTCACTCAACAAGCATAACTCCACCACACTTTTGTACCACACACATTTTACGCACATGGACTCTAAACCATACAATATTACCCAATGCACTGTCTGGCCACTGCCTGAATCACGTGACACCGTATGCCCACCGTCCACTGTACTGCGCACCAGTTACCCCCAGTCACAGGCCTACTGTCTCGGTAGGGCCCCACCCACGCGATCACAGTGCACTTGCACCCTCAAGTCCAGGTGCACTCACAGTATACCCATGCCACAACACTGTGCCCCTCGAGCTTCCCACACACACTCACCTGGGCTTACACTGCTCTTAACCCCCACAGGATATCCGAGCACACAGCGTGCACAGTCACGGGGTGGGTACCCACCTACTACTCATGGGGTATACTGGATGCAAGGGACACCCAAAGGGGCACCTGGTATCTCGGCACCTCACCTACACTTTACTGCGTAGTCACTCACACTTCCAACAACCACTCAATATTTATTGATCACTCATAACCCCACTCACAACGGTAGCGCCAACCCATTCACACCAACACAAGTGCCCTGCCCAATGCCACTAAACAAAGCCCCGAAGTGAACAGGGCACTACGTACCCACCTCCCAGGGTACTGGTACGCTCCCACCAACCACCCCTCACACGACGAACACACCGGACACAACACCCCCCTACCTCCCTTCTAGCTACCTATCACCCACCCAGAACCACCTAAGTACCCCGCATCTCCACCAAATGTCACGTCCCCTAAGCCGGGCGGCCCTACCACCCTTTCCCACACCTATTACACCAAGAGCAGAAATACAGCACAATAACACAGCTTTACAATCATGCGCACTTCTTATTTCACACACACACTATGGCGCCACCACTCACGTCCATCCACCCATACACCATTATCTCCCTTCTTCCCTGACCCACACTACCCTGCTACGACCCTGGGGACCCCTAACCTATGCTAAAGCACCAGTGCGGTATATCACTGCGACCTAGGACGCAGAGATAGCCCGCACAATGGTGACTAACTACTAGGACAAGGACAAACCCAAGGGACTCTAATATCTAAACTACTACCACCCACACCCCCCCAGGACCCACCCTTCTCCTTTGACCCGGGACTACTACCGCACTGGTCACTGCGTCCCCAAGGGGCAACGACAAGTACCCACACTGTGCTGGCCACTACGTCCCAAAAGGAGGCAGTAACCAACACCCTTAACTCTACTACCAAAAACTACACACTTAACCCTACTGCCTAACACTTACCCTTTATACACCCCATGGGACAACCCATCCCGGCCCGGAGAGCTCCATCCTCGGCGCTGTACTTGGCCCCTCACGGCTGAACACCTCCCCGAAAGACTGCACCTCAGCGCTGAAACCCTGGCCTCCCACAGTCCAACTCCCTGAAGACTCTACGCCCGGCGGCGACCGTGGCCTCCTCAGTCTGACTCCTCTCCCACGCTAGGCACAACCCCTAACGCACACCAGCGCCCTCTCGACGAGTCCGGGGGGTCGAAGGACGCCTCTTCCCTGAAAGGGCCCCCCCGCCGGACACTGAGGGTGAGGGAAGGTCTGGTGCGGGGCCCTCTCGGGCGAGTCCGGGGCTCAAAAGGGCCCCGAACAGGGAAGAGCAACGGGTGGCGGAGAACTCCCCGAGAGCCCCGGTAGCAGGAGGAGAGCTGCCTCACAGACGGCAGACGGCCTGGATGGTCCCCCCCCCGGAAAAGGGCAGGCACGGAAACCGCCGCTCACCTGCCGGCACGCAGCAGTAGACTGCGGGGATCTGGCCCCGGGCCCCAGGACGGGAAAAGGATAAACCCGCTGACACAACTGGACAGACAGACGTTCAAACCACACCAGTTCGCAACTGGCTGAAGTGGCTGCCAACAGAGACGACACAGAACCCGGCACAGGCCAAGGGCACACCAGACCCACGAGGACCTGGCACTGACTATGACTCGAAGTCACTCAGCTCAACTAACGCGCTGCCGCCGCAACTACAAGGCGCATCCACTCCGACGAACACCAGGGACCGAAGGAAGCTACCCCAACGCATTCCGCACTGGTCGGAATCAAGCGAACTCTACTCACAACACAAAACAACGATTGGTCGAGCCGCGTATCCCTCCGCAGAGCTTTACAAAAGCCCGACCAACGGACTAGTTGTTTTCTCGTGCAACAACACGACAATTTACCAAACAACTCACAAACTTGACAATACAACAACACCGATATCCTGCCCCGCCTTCGATAGTGTAGAACCCAAGTAACAAAAAGGGGAACAATCGGAATGAAACCAACCTCCCGCTTCCATCCCTTTAAAAAGTCAAGATTGGAAACTCAAGAAATTGTGTATCTTATTTCCCCACACCCTACCTAGCCTAACCTTCCACCTTAAAACCAAAACCCCAATCTTACACACGCACACTCGCACAAAACACATATACACATATGCACCCCGCGCACACGCTCTCTATTTTTGAACTACCATTACTCCAAACACATGAACGGCGGTTTACTACTGCCGATCGGTGACAATTAAAATAAAAATAAACAAACTTATTGAACTTTGGGGGGGGGGGGGGGGGGTCAGTTCCGTAAGCATAGCTTAGCGTGCTTAGATTTTTCTAACTGCTCTTTTATTTTTTAGCTCATCTTTGGGCCCTTTTTATATAATTTTCACTTAAAACTTCTTCAAAACTATCTTTGTCCCCTTTGTGTAAAACAATACAACCGATTTAACTGCGATCTAAAGTCTTTTAAGACAGCATTGTATTTTTGAGTTTTAAGAGCCCCCCACAGAAACTAAGGCGTGGCGCCCACTAAAGGCTAGCTTTGACAGAGCTTTTCTTTCTTTAACAATGTCTCGTTCAGCGAACGTCATCAATAATAAACAGTGTTTCAGTTCCCTCAAATAGTCCCATAGTAAATTTTCTAAACAGTCGCTCAGTTTGTCGCTAGGATCAAGTAGAAATATATTCTCGTCTGTCCAAATAAACTTCCTTTCTTTGTAAGCTTGTTGTGCTTAATGGTTGTGCAGAATATAACAATGTACTCGCAATGAAACCTGTAAATTGTTTGTAACAAATCAAGTACGAAGACAGTTTTCCCACACCCAGTAATCCCGCAGACAAGAGAACAGTGTGGATCTATTTGGCAGAAACTTCAAACTATCCATCTGTTTTATTAAATATTTCTTCTACATTTTAATAAGCCACGTCTTTTAACCTGTTTTCTTCAATGTTTAACTGGGCATCACAAACCGTAAAAACATGCATTTTTATTGGGGCGTTTCCGTCTGCTTTCTTGTGAATATTTATTTTTATACCACTTGCGATCCCCTTTCTCCACTTCCAAACAATCTGTTGTCAAATGTAGATCTAAAATCCAACCACAGCCCATATTAGTTATTAAGTAGTCTTCAAGTCTTGCATCATAAAGGCGAAGTTTTTTTTACATACTCGATCAACTTCAGGATCTCTTTGCCTACCTCCAGCGAACAACTTTCTTCTTTCATCGAAGTGTTGGTGATGTAAAAGTCCACGACCTGAATACAACTGATCAGGCTTGCCATTTATTGCACGGTCAACCTTCTCAATTTTTGGATTATAAAACGCTTCTGATTCTCTATGAAAAGGAGTTGTTTCTTCAGTAAACAAGAACAAAATTCCTTTTAAAGACTTTCAAAGACTGATTTAGATATATGTTCCAAAGAGTGTCTCGCTTGTTTCTATTTTCTGTAATGGAGTGTATAACCCTTTCATAATAAATAACCGTTTTACTTTTATACCGGGTTAAGATTGTTCTGGCCAGTTCAGGGTTAGTAACAACATTAAACTCAGAGAGATGTCACTAACTGTGTATTTTAGCTTCAGGTCTTCAGACAAAACGACAGAATCGCTAGATTAAAATGTCAGTTCATAAGTAAGTTTTTCTTTTAGTGCACCTTGGTAATATGGCATATGCGTCTTAAACAGCTCAAAATCTAGAGGGATGCAGAATCTGTTGCCAAATGCTTCTGCTACTGCCTCATCTTTAACATCATCCTTTGCATCCTCCACTTTAAGCCTGTGCTTGAGGCCGTTGAGCCTTGTATCCCTGATAAACTTTCTCTTTCTTTCTTTTTAGGCAGCCATAAAATCAGAATAGAGGGCAAAAATGTCTGCCTCACTTAGTACAAAGACTTCTCTGCCCTCCAGTTTGATTGCCATATGTTTAACGATGGCCCGGGCCCAAAATTAGCAACAACAGTAGCATTAAGGATCTGTCGATGTAATATCTATTTTGAATGATAGTTTAGCAGTGCCTGGCATTAAACATCGCCAGCGCCAAAAACAGGGAACTTGACTATTAAAGTTTGTTCAGGCTGAACTGTTGAGGGAGTATTTACACTAATTACAGTCGGGCCGAATACCTTTTACGCCATACGGTTCCTTCTCTCTTCTAGATGGGTCGAGAAAACAACCGTATGAGTTCTTTTTGTATAAAACAAAAAAGAATATAAATAAAAAAATATGGATGAAGATTTTGACGAAAATTAATCCTATTGAAGAAGAAGAGATGAAACAGAACTGGGCCCTTCATTGCAAGAAGAGCTTAAAGGAGGGGGTTCTTTATTTCCCTAGACAACGTCAAAAACCAAATTGCGAGAAAGAATGCAAACATCTATAGAAGCCCTAGGACGAAAAGCTACCAGGAGTGCTTGATCCTAACGATTTTGAGGAAGATGGTGGGCATTTGTATATAAGAACTGGCGCAGGAGGGCCCTGTAAAAGCTACTTCAACGCAAAAAAAAAGCACAATTAGGGGAAAACTCCCTATTGCTAAGGAGAACAATTAAACCTTTTTGAGCTTAGAGCCAAAGCCGTTAGTTTTTTTACAAAAAATTTGGGCAAGAGTTGCCAACACATCTAAAATACAAGACATACCTCTTAAAGATTTAACTCAAGAAGCAGATGAACTAATAGCAGAAATTGAAACGAGTTTAAGTGAGGAGACACAGTTAAAAACAATTGGTGAATCTCCATTGCCTATGCATGAAATCCTGGGGCTTAATGAGGCTCTAACGGACAAAAAGGGGTGAACTAACAAACAATTTAGAAAAAACTTGGAGAACAAAGATAGAAGACAGAAAAAACCCAAAAAAATAAACTCGCTATGAAATTTGATAAAAATTTTTAAGGGCGAGAAAAAAAGGGTTTAGAATACACAAAAATTTTAAACGGGATTTAATGATAAAAAGGGCCCGCTGGGTTTTAAAAAATGCTGTCACTAACAGAACGCAGCTAGCATCAAAAAAAGCAGAATTAAAGAACTAAAACCCAAAATACATTATGAAAACACCTACCTACCCCAGAAAAAAAATAAGGACCTTTTTTATCAGAGAACAGGGGTTTACAAGAGTTAGCATTTTAAACCAGCTTTTGGGGTTTGCTATCCTACACTCTTTTTTGTTTTAAAACCCCCGGGCCAGCGCCCCAACAGGGCCCAAAGCGCCCCAAAAACCTCACCTGGTAAAAGTTTAAAATTAAAAACAATTAGACCACCTAGCAAATTTATTAAAGAATTTAGCAGCCAAAGCGTTTTAAATGCCCCTTGCCGGGCCCAAAAAAGGGCATGTTTGTTATTTGGGTTTTTTGTCTATTTAAATGGCAAAGTTGCGGTTTAAATGGGTTTACCACCCGGGAGGGTTTGGGAGTGCAGCTGCGGATTAATTTATAGTGAAAAAAGTATGCTAATCCAGTAAAAGTTAAAAAAACAAAAAAGGGGCTGTTTTTTCGCTAGTATAAATGTCAGGGGCGGGGCAGATGAACAATGGCGTGCTTTCGGTTGTGGGCTGTTTTCTGGCTGTGGGGCGCTTATAAACGGGAACGCTTTCTTCAGGGCTGGGGTTACTTTTTTTAAATGGGATGGTGCGGGGCCTTGTTTTTAACCCTTTGATTGGGGGCCCTAAGTTTTGATCGTCTCCAGCAGGGGTTTTTCCCTTTGTTAACTTCGTATAAAGGCCAATCTGTATCAAAGGGTCAAAGGGTAGAATGTATAATCCATGGCCTACAACAAAGTCCCCCCCCCCTTTTTTGGGCCCCCTAGCATGTGCAAGAACGTCTTATACCTTTGTAGGGCTGGGGGGTAAATCAAAAAGCAAGTTAAAAGAAATTCTTCTAAATTTGGGCTAAATTTTTTTTTTTCGGGCCCAAAAACCGTAAAATTGTCAACATGCTAGATTTGGGTCTGTGCTTGTGCTCCTAATAAAACCACCAAACGTATGCCCGTATGGATCATTGAGCCCCTTTTCCACTCCTGGCATTGTTAGACCTCACTTTTTAAAAAAAATTTTAAAAAATTTTTTTTTTTTTCCCCCCGGCCCAAAAAAAGGGGGGCCCGGCCCCAAAAAAAATTTTCTTTTCCCCCCCCCCAAAAAAAACCCCCCCCGGGGGGGGGGGGAATTTTTTAAAAAAAAATTTTTTTAATTTTTTTTTTAAAAAAAAATTTTTTCATTATTTTTCCTTTTTTTTAAAAAAAAAAATTTTTTTGGGGGGGGAAGGGGGGGCCTTTTGGGGGAATTTTTTGGGTTTTTGGGGGAAAAAAGGGGGGGGATAACCCAAAAGGTTGGGGGTTTTTGGGGTTTTTAAAAAAAAGGGGGGTTTTAAAAAAAAAAAAACCAAAAAAAGGGGGGGGGGGGGTGGGGTTTTTTTTTGGGGAAAAAAATTTTTTTTTGGGGGGAAACCCTTTTGGGGGGGAAAAAAGGGGGGGGTTTCCTTTCCCCAAAAAGGGGGGGAAAAAAAAAAAACCAATCCTTTTTTTTTTAAAAATTTTTTAAAATTTTTTAAAAATTTTTAAAAAAAAACCCAAAAAAAAAAGGGGGGGTTTTTTTTAAAAATTTTTTGGGGGGGAAAAAAAAAAAACCCAAAAAATTTAAAAATTTTTTTTGGGGGGGGGGGGCCCCAAAAAACTTTAAAAAAATTTTTTTAAAATTTAAAAAATTTTTAAAACCAAGGAAACCCTTTAAAAAAGAATTTAAAATTTTTTAAAAAAAAAAACCCAAAATTTTCCAAAACTTTTAAAACCCCAAAAAAAAAAAAACCCCTTTTTAAAAAATTTTTTAAAAAAAAATTTTTTTTAAAAAAACCCCGGGGAAAAAAGGGGGAAAAAAACCCCTTTTCCTTTAAAATTTTTTCCAAAACCTTTTAAAACAATTTTTTTTTTTTAGGGGGCCCCTTTTTTTAAAAAAAGGGGGGTTTTTTTTTAAAAAACCCCCCCCTTTTTTTAAAACAATTTAAAAAAGGGGGGGCAAAAGGTTTTTTTTAAACATTAGGGTTAAAAAAAAAAAAGAGCCAATTTTTTTTTTTTTTAAAAAAAAAAAAGGGGAAAACCTTAAAAAAGGGGGGGGAAAGAAAATTTTTTCAAAAAAATTTTTTCCTTTTTCCCCCATTTTTAAATTTCCTTTCCCTTTTTTTTTTTTTTTTTTGGGGGGGGGGGGGGGGGGGGTTTTACATATCATTCCAAACTCAGAAGGCAAAGAAAAAGAAGCGAAGGTACAACTTTTTCCCCTAAAGGGCCTTGGCCTAAAATCTTAGGCTTTCACAGTAGTGACAGAGCTTATAGATTTAGCACAAGAGAAGATGCCTATCAATTTGAAGGTAATAAACCTTCTGATTTTCTCGTGAACCCAATGTTGTATGTCCATTTACAACAGTTAAAAACATATGCTAATTTGTTTGATGGCTATCGTCTACATTTTCTAAAGGTTTTGCATCAATTAAGGCAGGTTTTGCGATTATCAGTTATATAGGTTTGGCGGAAACAGTCAATTTAAGAATTAATTGAGGGGCCTATAAATTCATTAGATGTAAAAAAAAACTAACCAAGATGGAGAGAGCCAGTTGTTTGTTCTGATTTATTAATAGTGCTTGAAGTAGAAGAGCGTACTGTAAACCATTAGATTTTATGTCCCTGGAGAGAATGTAAATATGTTTGTTCACGATCACCAAATCTTATCTTGCACGTAAGCCCCCATTTTAAAGTACCGATTACGTCAATTTTTGGAGGTTTTGCGTGTTAATTTTGTTTAGAAAAACAGGTGTTAATTTTGACCAAAATCAACATGAGAAGGACGTGATTTGTATGTGAAAAGGGGGGTTTTCGTGTAAATTAAGATGGGTGGTCTTGAAAAAACCCATATTTACATTCTCTCAACCACTCTACATCCGTAATATTACCAACCTTTCTACTTTTCGTTGAAAAATGCTTTATATTTTCCAAAACTGTCTGGAGTCGTTTACATTCTGTTCAAGTTCTGCTCTACATTTCGTTTTGTATGTTTTCTCCTTATCCTCCAATAACTTTTTATATGACCTTCTCTTCTCAAAGTATTCGTGTCCATCCTCTGTGGGTTTTCTTTTTGTAAACTTTTGAAATCGCGTAGTGCTTTTCTGGTATTCTTTCGACTTTATAGCACTCCGAGTCAAACCATACATTACCTTTGATGGTTCTACGACCACCCTGCTTTACAGACATGCAAGAGGCGGCAGATTTTAGGGTGGCAGAAAACAAATCGAGTGCACTGTCTATTTCAATTTTCAATTAACTGTTTCGCTTGCTCAAGCGAGGTTTTGTTTTCTGGTAAATTAATTTGATCTAGAAAGTCTTCTCGCCTATCTTCAGACCAAACTAGTTTGAAAATAGACGAGTCGTTAACTTCAACATCATGCGTTTGCTGGTTACACATCACAACGCATTCGACAGGCATGTGCTTTGAGTGAATTTTTTCATGAACAAAAAGTCTTCTGGGTAGAGAGCACAAAGAAGTAGAGAAATAAAATATCAATAACACTGTTTCCAAGGGAGCAAAAAAAGTGAAACAACCATCTGTGTCTCCTAAACAAACACCATTCAGAATATACAGATCAAAACCGGTACTAAACTAAGTAGTTTTTGACCATAATCATTAATGACAGTGTCCTGCGAAGAACGAGAAGGGGGAGTCTGATCATCAGTGTCAGAGCCAATACACTGGTCATGGTGAGCGGGATCAGACATCACATCGTCTACAGTCAGCTGTGCAGGAAAGATATCAGAGGTTCTAGCATTAAAGTCCCCACACAGGATAAATTCAGCGTCTTCTTGGTTTTCAATAATATCGAGCATGCATTGTTCAAGAACAGAGATCCCATTGTCCACGTCACTTAAGTCATAAAACGGACTATTAACTGGATTCAAGTAAATACTAATAAGGAAAACATCAGACTCAGTTCCGAACAGCCGCTTATCAACTTGGAGTACAATAACATTATCGTATTTTGTTGGAATTTTTTTTAGAAATTGCAAAAAGTGTTTTTTTACCATTACAACGACCCCGCCACTTTTCCTTCCCCCAAGAGATAATTTTTTGCTGGTGATACAAAGCTTGTATGGGACCGGAAATAAAGTAGACGTGAATGAATCCACAAAAGTTTCTACAAGGCAAATGAAATCGAAGTTTATAATAAAGGAGACGAAGCTAGTTTTTTTTTAGTTTTGATAGGATACCTTCCACATTACATGAAATCATTGAAAACAATGTACTTGTCAGAGTCATTTTATATAAATTTATTTACATCAGGGGCGGGACCGTACCTTCATTTCTTATTTTTATTTTTAGAGACGACAGGTTTCCGAGGACTCGCTCGCTTTTTCGGCTTTGAGCGATGTGTGTGTTTGTGTACGTTTGTATTAGTGTACACGCACACACACACACACAACCACACACACACACACACACACACACAACACACACACACACACACACACACACACACACACACACACACACACACACACACACACACACACACACACACACACACACACACGCACACACACACACACACACACACACAAAACACACACACGTGCGCGCACAGATAGAGAGAGAGAGAGAGAGAGAGAGAGAGAGAGAGGAGAGAGAGAGAGAGAGAGAGAGAGAGGAGAGAGGAGAGAAGATGAGAGAGAGAGAGAGAGAAGCCGGACAGACTGACAGACAGACAGACAAACAGACAAACAGACAGACAGACAGAAGGAGAGGATAGGGAGCTATTTCACTTGTTTTGGAGTGTTTGTTTTAGACTTCACTTAGCTTCACCTGTCCCTAACTCCATGATAGCCACTGTGCCCCAAAACAGTTCTTCCACATTCCATTAGAAGTATAAACTTCAGCATCTTTCCTGAAAAAAGTCAGTTCGTATGGCAGAGGTGCATGTAGTTCAGACGACAATATAAGGTCATCTGGCGAGAAAAAATAAAACTGAACGAACAAATAAATAAACTGTAAACATAAAACGATGCTCCTGATATCATCTATAATTCATGTTTTCCAGCTCACACTCACGCAACGTCAAAACATAACCAGACATACAGACAGAACAGAGCTCGCCCTTTTAAAATTTACAACATTAGTTTAGATTATTTACAAGAAGTTTGTTTTTCACTTCGCATGGCTTTCATAAGACAAGCACGTTTTCAATTCAGAATATTTGCCAGTTCTGGGATTGACTCATATTTACTTTTTCTCTTCAAGTTGACCATAATGCCATGAAAATACCTATACACAGTGCCCTAGTCCTCACGGAACGACTACGCAGTTTTGTTCTTAGTTTCGGTTTCAACAATGCCACAAATGTGTCCATTATTTCAACATGACCTCACAACTAATAAACAACACACTCTCTGCTCGTTCTGCTCTCAGTAAAAAAATATAATACTTTTCTGTATTCTAAACCTGGGTAAGTATGTGAACAGAAATGCAGGCGTGATTAATCTTTATGAATACATCACTTTATAAGAACATCTTCATCTGTAAAATTGTTAATCCACGTCTTTCCTTTTTACATTTCTGTTCACAGCAATTAACCTAAAGGGTTTTTTATATTCCCATCATAAACCTATAATTTGTGGTCTTTAACTTTTAGACACCTTTCGTGTCGTCATACACAAAACTAAGTTTTAGGCATACGCCATGACACCATCTCGATGCTCAACGCCTCTGTATGGTACGTCTTCTATGAAAAGGCACAGAAGGTGACTGAGAAATAGTCTCTTTTATATCAAATGTTGGAGATTCACACAGTCATCTGCTAGGAACACAAGGCAAGAGAGAGCAGTTTGAGACTGTAAATAGGACTATTTTGGCTTGGTGATAAACCACACAGTCATGCATGTGGTTGAATACTAGATGCTCATCTGTTCATGTTTAGTGTTGTGGTGAGCAGCACAAACACTAATGTTAAGATCAATTTGTGCAAGGAAACAAGGAAGACACACGGTGCTAAATATTTACGGAAAATGATATATGTCTAACATAAACGTAGATGTTTATTTCATAAACTCCTAGCCCCTTGAAATGGAGCACACATGAAATAATTTTGCAAAATTCCAAAACCCAAAATTCGGGGGGAAAAACAGCTAAGATATTGAAAGTTTTTTCTTCTTTATAAGATTTACCCGCACAAAATTTTGAAAATTTTTTACGATCCCCAAAGGAGGGTAAAAAAATTGGATGTGATGAATTCCCTTCGTTTGAGAAGTTATAAAATTTTCTTCGTGTAAACGTATTAGCAGTTTTTTCATGTTGTTTCGTTTTAAACTTACGGGAAAAAATCATTTTGAAGAATAATTGATGAAAGTCAAAAAAACACTTTATAATGTCCAAGAAAAATTAAAGAGGGGCCCATGAAAAAAAACAATTCAAATCAAAAATACACCCCCTTTCCATACAAAACACAGTTTTAATAATGCACAACACACACAACACCCCACCACACAACCACACACACACACACAAAACCACACACACAACAACAACACAACCCCACACCCACACAAAAACACACACACCCCAACACAACCCCCACACCCCACACGACGCAGCACGACGCACGCACGAAAAAAATACACACGCAGAAGCACGCCACACACACACCACACACACACCCCAACACCACAACAACAAAACACCACCCCAAAGTTACGGTTAATTGTGGGCATCCTTAAAAAATAAAAGTTTCAGCCCAAATAAAATTTTCCCTTTTTGAAAACTTTTTTATTCCCCTTTAAGGGCCTGAGGGGAAAAATTTACAAATTTGGGTTTTCGTTCCCCAAAAACTGTTCAAAAGGGAAAAGGGGAAATCTTTGGGGGCCCCGATTTAAATTTTCTATGCTTTTCTGGGGTCAGGTTGTCAAATAGTTTTCACCTGTTTTTTTTGGAAATGCGGGGATTCATCTTTATTTTTGCTTAACACGGGGAACTCCCGCGCATCCCGGACATTTTCATCTTGAGCATCGGCGCTTGTTTTTCCCTTTGTTTCCCGGGCTTTACCCTTAAAAAGAAAAAATGGGATACACCCAATGACCCCTAGGTAGTGCCCGGGGGGCCCAAATTACTTTTTTCTTTTAAAGAATCCGTTGGATCTAAAGTTAGGGGGTTTTAGATTTTTTTCCCCAAAATTTTAAATTTTACAAAAAGGGGGCCAGTTTGGGGAAAATTTTAAAAATTACCTCACTGAGAAGATGAAAATGAAGTTATTTGTGAGGATTTTAAAACATCTTTTTTGAAAAACTTTCAAAAAACCCAGTTCTTGGGCGGGTGCTTTAGTTTTAAAAAAAAGAAGGACCAAAAGGGTGTAAAAACATTCTCGGGGGAATGTTGGTGGAATCGCTTGCGGGGAGGCTGTTAAAGCAAAAACATTAGTTTTTAATTGGTAAAATTTTGGAAAGTTCCGGGCAAGAGAAAAAAAGATGCAGCTCATAAAAAAATGTGCAGTAACAAAAAAAAAAACCGAGTTAAGCAAAGAAAAAAAGACAGTAGGAAAAAGTTTTGTCTAAATGAAGTATCAAACTGTAAAGACTTAAAAAAGGTGTGGGATAAGGTGAAAAAAAGGGAAAGGGGCCCTTAAACCCCAAAAGTTTCCCCAATAAAAACAATAAGAAAAGAATTTCTATCCCCCAAAAGAAAAGGCTGGGGAAATTTTTGCATCTATGTACGTTAAAAACCCTGTTGTAGGGGAATGTTTCCCTTTAATGAGAAAAAGTCGTTTAGTTGGGAAAAGAAAAAAAAAGGGAAAACCTATGGGGAAAATCCTGTCCCAAACAAAAAAACCTTACTTTTAAATGTTTCAATATCTTTACGGAAGTCAGGTTGCTGCCCGTTTTGGGGGGAAAAAAAAAAGGTTTTTCGGTTGGTTTTGGTTTGGGTTTCTTACCGTTTTTTTAAAACCATTTACCGAGAACTGGATGTCTTTTTTTTTTAAATTATTTAAAAATTTTGGGGGGAATGTGGAAAAATTTTTCCCGTTTAGGGAAAGGTTATTGGGGCTCCTATTCAAAAGAAGGGCAAGCCCGGTTGAGACGTCTAGCTATAGACCCTTTTCAGTCACGTCTCTTACGGGAAAAAAGTCATGGAAAAAAAAAAAAATTTTTTGAATGGCCTTTTACTGTGAAAAAATGTGTATTTTTTTTCACATAAATTGGGGATTTAGAAAAGGCCGAAGTACAATTGATCACCGGGACCCCAAACTAACTATAAAATTTTAAAAAACAGTTTGTTTAACGAAAAAAGTGTCCTTTTCCCTTCTTTGATTTTTACAAAAGCTTACGATGGGAGTTTTGGCACAGCCGATTTTTTAAAAAAAATTTAAAACAAAATTGGTTTTTGGTCACGTTTACA
Organism: Conus ventricosus; assembly: GCA_018398815.1. NCBI lineage: Eukaryota > Metazoa > Mollusca > Gastropoda > Neogastropoda > Conidae > Conus > Conus ventricosus. Next base: position 36,624 of record JAFLJL010016338.1, read on the forward strand.
ATTATGTAAAATCTTTTTTAAGTGGGGGGGACACAAAATTGCCCAAAAGTTTTTTTTGATTTTATCATCCTAAAGATCAAAAAAATTATGGGTTTTCCCAAAAGGGTTTCTTTTAATTTTCCCCCCATTTTTATTCAAGGGAATCCCTATATGATTTATTAAAATTTTTTCACCCTATCCCAAAGGTAGCCAAATATGTGATGACTTGAAATTAGGGGATTAATGTACCCTTTAAAAAAGAAAAAATTTAGTCAAAAAAATTATATTCAAAAAGTCTTTCAGCCCGAGCTGGAAAAATTTAAAATTTTTATAGGCTTTTGAATGGCTTTAATTTCTTTTAAAAAAGGGACAATTTGGTTCTTTTTAAAAATGGATAAAACCCCAAGTAACCCTGCCTATATTTTTTTTGGGGGCCGGGAAATTTTTTATAAATTTAAAGGGAAAATTTTTAGGTGCCCTACTTACACCAAAACTAAACGGGAAAAAAATATTGACTCAAGGGTTACAAAAGGGGAAAAATTTTTAAATTTTTCAAAAAATTGTCGGTCATTCTCCAGGGGGGACGGACCAAAAGTTTTGTTGCTTTAGAAAACAGTCTTGTACGTTAAAGATTGACTTTACGGCGGGAAAGTTTCTTTTTGTTTGCATGCTTTAAAGAAATTAAAAGAATTGGCAGTAAAGCTGAAAATTTTGGGCCCCCGGGTTTGTCCCTGTGCACATTAAGTCCTTGAAGTTATAAGATAGCGGGCCCTTTTTTGCCACTTGATGAAGAAAGGAAAATAATTTCTGTAAAATATGTAGTGGGGACGGATTCCCGGTGGAGCTTGAAGAGTTAAATCCCCGTTTCGACATTGATTTTTCAAAAAAATGAAAGGGAAAAATTCAAATTTGGGCCCCTTCGTTCATATGTTTCAGACGTTTTTAAATTCATCAAAGATTGCCCCATACGAGGTAGCGCCTGCTTACGGGGTTCCCCGGTTACCCCCTTGGGAAAATGGGAAAAGTAACATTTAACTTTTTTTTTTGTCAAATAAAGCGATTTCGCCGCTTTTGTTAGCAGCATCTGTCAAAATTGACATGGAAAAAAAGTTTACTGACTTTTGGAAAGTAAACACGGGGGCCCTCATTTTCTTAAAGAGGGATTGTGCGGGTTTCTGGCTTTGTAATTTCCCAGTTCCCAAAGCTGAAAAATCTTATTTTTAAAAGGTAAGGGTTTTCCCCTATTTACAGTAAATTAGTTGCTGCCCTTGTGGCAAAAATTTATTTTTTTTTCCCTTGCAGTTAAATTTTTAAATATCTGTTTTGTGTTGTTTCAAGTCATTTTTTAAAAGTTTGTTTTCCCCCCCCCCAAAATTCACAAAGGGGAGGAATTATTTTTGAGTTTAATTTCATTTTGCACTGTTTTTTACATGAAAGGTATAATGTTGTATTTTTTTGGGGGTTCATCGAACACCCCCTTCGTTTTTAATGACCCAAGGGGAATAGGGGCAGCAAAAAGGGGAGCAAAGAATATATTTGGTTAGAAATTAAAGGTTTTGTTTGTCCTTATATACGGGAATTTAAATTTCATAAAATCAGGGGATTTCTGGAGTCAAAAACAGTTCCTCATCAAAACCGTCAGAAAAACTCTGTCAAACTTTGTGTAAATTTTGGGGACCGGTTTCCCCTGCCTTTTAGACTTTTAGGAAATTTCCCTACAAAACCAAGTATTCCCAGACTGTTAAGTGGGTATGCGTGGGGATTTTTCCTTTTTTCAAATGTGATTTTTTTTTTTGTGAACTAACAAAACCCCTTTTTTAATGGTGTTATCCAAGTGCTGCAAAGGGCTTTTTAATGTGTTTTATTTTTGTTTTGTTGCCCGTTTTTTTCTTGTTAAAATTTAAGAGTAAAACCTTTTTGGGGAAATCCTTAAGGAAAAATTTTTAATCTAATCGTAAGGGTTTGATTATTTTAGTTATTTTTATCTAATTTTTCTTTGTTCTGTCCCAAAATTCACTTGTTTTTTTAGGGTTTCCTGTAACCACATCGTCCTCTTTTTATTAATAATGGTCAAAAATTGTAAAAAAAATATGTTATTTTTACGTTGCAATTTCCCTTTTTGTGTGGGCGAGAAAGTAAAAAAAAAATTCCTTCCCAAAACCACCCCACAACACACACACACACACACACCACCAACACACACACACACCACCACACCCCACACACACGTAAAAATTGACCTCAAAGGTTTAGGAATGTTTAAACCCCGTTAGGTGGGGAAAAAAATTTTTGTTACCCTTTTTTAATTAAAAAGAAAAAACTGAATTTCATTTTGTTGTGGGTTCCCGACATTAATGGACAGGTATCAGCGATTTGCTTTATTTTCTAAACCAGAGAAATAGTAGGGCGTTTTCCCCAACAAATTCCCCGGTTTTTGTTTATAACAAAAATCAAGGTGAACAAAAAACTATTAACAAATATTTAACAATAAAATTTTTATAGGGGTTTAAAGTTTTGCAAATGCCTTTTCTGCCCATCTGTCCTATTTGCCCCGGGTTTAAAAAAGGGTTTTTTTCTTTTCGGGCATATCTGTCAAATTTCACTTTCATTTTTTAAAGGGAATTTGTGATACCAAAATTTTCTTTTCTTTTTATTTATATCTTTTTTAAATTTCACTTTTTCATTTTCAAATTTTACTCATTAAATTTCTTTTGCAGGAATTTTTAAGCAAACAGTTGCTTTTCGTTTTTCCCCGCATAAAGAAATATATTTCCCTTTTTTCCTAAGGTTTGGGTTATCCCCGCACCCCCTTCTCTTTTTTCTGTCTGTCTGTCTGTCTGTTGTTTTGTTGTCTGTCGGCTGTCGTTTCCCCTCTTTTCTCTATTTTCACCACACACACAAACCCCCCACCCCCCCACACACACACAAAACACACACAACACACACACACACACAACCCCACACCACACACACAAAACCCACCCACCCGCCAAAACACACACACACCGCACGCAGTGCGCGCCGCGCAAGCACAAAACACACACCCCCAAAACAACCCCACACACCCACACCCAAACCCACCACACCCCACGCGCGGGGCGCGCGTGCGCGCAAGCGCCCCGTACATGGCTGCACAAAAGCAGCAAAACACACACACACCACACACCCACAACACAAAACACAACCCCCACACACACACCCCACACAAACACCCACACACACCACACACACACACCAAAACACACGCGCGCGCGGCGCGCGCACACCCCACACACACACCAAATACACACACACACACCCACACCCAAAATGAAAAGGGAGAAAAGGAGAAGAGGGGAGAGAGAGAAGGAGAGAAGAAGGAGGGAGAGGAGGAGAGAGAGAGTTATATACCCTATTGTTAATATCTTGTTTTTCTCTTTCTCTCTCTCTCTCTCCTCTTCTCTCTCTCTTCTCTTCTCTCTTTTCTCTTTGTGTGTTGGGGTGTGTGTGGGGTGTGTGTGTGTTTTTGTGTGTGTGTGCGGCGGCGCCTTTTGTGTTTTGGGGGTGTGTGTGTGTGTGTGTGTGTTTTGTGGGTGTGTGTTGTGTGTGTGTCGTTTGTGTGGTGGTTTTGTGTGGGGAGTGTGTTTTTGAGTGGTGTGTGGGGCGCCCCCGTGGGTGTTTTGTGTGTGTTGTGTGTGTGGTGTGGTGGTGTGGGTGTGGGATGTGTGTGTGTGTGAGTGAGTGTGTGAGTGTGTGAGTGTGGTGTGTGTGTGGTGGGTGTGTTGGTGGGTGTGTGTTTTTGTGTGGGGGTGTGTGGGTGGGGTTTTTTTTGTGTGTGTGTGTGTGGGGTTGTTGTGTGTGCCCAGTCATAAAAAAAAAAAAATTTAAGTTATCAAAGGGTATGTTTTTTGGTTTTTTGTATGTTTTTTATCGTTAAAGAAACAAAAGATTTTTGTCATGTGTTTTCTGTATTGCTTTACTTCATTGCAAAGACCTGCGTTCACTAGGTTAGAAAGCTTTTAGGGAAAAAAAATTTAAGCGTTCTGCTACAAAATTTTTAAAGGTTAGGGGTTGTTTGGGATTGTTTTGGGAGAGGAGGAGAGAAGAGAGAGAGAGAGAGGAGAGAGAAGAAAGGGGGAGAGAGAGAGAGAGGAATGGAGAGAGAGGGGAGAAGAGAGAGAGACGGATAGGATACAGATAGTTTAAATTTAGTAATAGGCCCTTGCCCCCATTGAAGGGGGGGGTGCAACAAAAAAAATTCCAAAAAAAAATATAATACAAAAATAAAAAGATCCAAATTTTATGCCTTTTTGAAACACACCGAAGTTCTTAAAAAATTTATTAGATAAATGGGGAAAATTTTTTTTTCTTTTTTCGTTATGTGTTTCTAGAAGCCCCCCCCCAAAACGAAAAAGATTCGGATAATTTTTAGTATTAGATTTATTTTACTCTTAAATCCCTTTTGCCGGGCCGAAAACAAAAAGCACTATCTTCTGTGCTTGTTTGGGACAATGGATAAGTTTTTAAAAAAAGGGTGTTTTTGTTTTTTTAAAAGGAAAAAAAATGGGGCAGGGGATTTTGAAACGCCCAAATCTAAATTTTTTGTAAGATTTCAGGAGTTTTCTAAGGTTTAATTTTTAAAAAGTGTTTTTTTCAGCAAATATTTTGCCAAAAGTATTTTAGAAATAAAAACTTGCATGTTCTTTATATGAAAGGGCCATTTTGCCTTCTAAAAAGAGCCCCAAACCTTTTTCCCTTAAAAACAGGTAAAGGGAAATGAAATTTTTTCCCCCTGCACCCGGTTTAGAAAAATACCCAAAACCCAAGTCAATACCCAAATTTTCAAAGAAATTTTGGGTAACCGGGTTGGGGTTTTTTCAAGAGAATTTAAAACGAAAAAAGTACAGTATGCTTTTCGGGGATAATCTTGTTCATCCATTCTTTTCAATTTTAGCCAGTAACCCTACACACCTGACGCAGAAAATTTTTGTAAAAGGGGTATTTTTTTTGGTTTTTTCCCTTATAAAACATTTTTGGGTTTGGGATTTTTAACACTAGGAAAATTTTTTTGAGCAAACAGGGTACCCTTTTTACAAAGTCGAGCTGCCTTTTTAATCCCACTAACCCCTAATGAAAAAATTTGGGTTTTACGTGGGGTTTAAAATTTTAAGATATACAACAAGGGGAATTTCGTTTATTTAAAAAAATTTTTTTTCAATATTTCTGGGAAAAAGTATTTTTCGCCGTGGCAAGATTTTTTACACGCACAGTAAAAATCAATTTTTTTTGAAAAAATGAATATAAAATTTTTATAAACGTTAACAACGGGTATAGGGATTCCATTGTAAGACCAATGTTCTCTCGCTGCTAGGTATCCACCTTTCCTAAAACGACTATATTGATTTTATTCATATTAAGCTTTAGATGGAGTCCTGATGCTGCTCTATATAGGCTGTTTAATTGTGTCTGTAACCCAACTAATGTTTCAGACAAGAGAGCAACATTATCTGCCAAAAGTAATATAAATAATTCAAAGTAATCACACGTAAATGTAACACCATGTTTTCCATTTCTGATTACTTCCAACGCTAATTCATTTATAAATAAAGTGAACAATACTGGACTAGTAACATCGCCTTGTTTTACCCCTCGGGTACAATTTATAAAGTCTGTCAGTTTTGAGCCGGAACGAATTCTAGTTCTGACTGTAACATACATGCTGTGGATACATCGGAAAAGTTTCCCTTTGATACCATTTTTCAAAAGAATAGGCCATAATACGTTTCTTTCAATAGAGTCAAAAGCTTTTTCAAAATCAATAAAAGCAACGTAGAGTTTGTGGTTAAGACAAAACTGCTTTTGCATTAAAGCTAATAATGTGTACATATGATCAGTAGTAGAGTAACCTCTTTTAAATCCCGCTTGTTGTTCCCAGTAAAATTATGCAACTCAATCCATTCCATTCCATTGTTTAGAATAGAACTGTAGAGTTTACTGCTTGTATCTGATAGCGATATTCCTCTGTAATTATCAGGATCGTCTTTGTCACCTTTTTTGAATAAAGATAGTACAATACTTTCCGTCCACTTATCTGGGAAGATTCCCTTATCAAACAAAGTATTAAAAAGTTTAACAAAGAAGTCAATAACGCGATTCCAGCGTGCTTTAGCATCTCCCCAATAATTCCGTCTGGACCAGCCGATTTACCATTCTTTAACTTCCTTATCGCTAATGACACTTCTTCTCTAGATATTGGGCGGTTCATGGAACCGTCATCGTCATTCTCGTCATTATTATCATTTGCGTCACTAGTATCACTAGCATCATCATTGCAGTTATCAATTATACAAGAATCTTCTATTTCTAAATTTGTTTCCAGTAATTTTTAAAGTGATTATACCAGTCAACCATTGTTATATTGTTATATGGTTGTTTTCTTTTAAAGGAAACTCTACGCACATTTTCCCAAAACTGTCTTTGATCATTAACTGATGCAATTAGTGATCCTAACAATGAATCATTATGTTTTTTTTCTTTTAATTTTTGAAGATTTTTATACTCTCTCCCTCCTGGCTATACAGTAGACAACGCGATTAATAGCATCCTTTTTCCGCAGAAATGTACTCAGCAATCCTTTAGCTTTTTAATTTACTTATTTTACACTCATCATCATACTAATCACTTTTTTCACTTATTTTGTTCAAACAAATTCGCTTTTTCAGACAACCAGCGTGAGTTTTAAGACATGCAACAAACATATTCAAGGCTTCATTACAATCACGATCAATCATATTTATGCATCGTCGAGTAATGATATACTTCAACCTCTCTTTGCCTGTAAAAGAAAAATATATGATTTTCCCCCCAAAGATTATATATCTTTTTGTTGCTTCTTTTCCAAGTCCACTTTATAGAATTAAATCTGACGCTTATGTGCATTGATGTAATTACGGATTTATGATGAGAGAATGATTAGAGTAGATATGATATTTCTGCGTATGTCTGTAATGAGGACATTTTGTTCTCAAGCTTTGAATTTCTGAAATGACTTACATGACATTAGGCCCTACAGTTTTAGTTGTGGTGTGTGCACCACTTGCTCGCTCGCGGCGGTCAATGAAATATATTTTTTATTACATTTTTGTGTTTGTTTGATACTGTTGTCGTTGATGGTGATGATGATGGATTTTTGTTTTTTCTTTTCGATGTTCATCTCTATCAAATCGTGGTATGTATGTTTGTTCGTCAAGGACTACTGTAAGTCTTTTCTTTCGAGTGGGTTAAAAAGGCATATCTTATGCCATCTGTTGTATGTGAGGTTCATGACCTCATTCAGCTTGACTTGTTACACAGATAGAAATAGTACAGTCGAAAATGGAAAAGATGGAAAAGTATATCTTATCTGAATGGGGCTACAAGGCTTTTTTTTTCGAGTTATTCTTCAAATGCGAGAGGAGTTGCAATTTTGTTTAACAATAACTTTGAATTTAAGGTAAAACAAGTTATCAAGGACGAGTTTGGAAATTTTATCTTAATACTGTTGAGACACATAAGAATAACTTCTTGTTTGTTATATATATATGGACCCAATAGAGATGACCCAGAATTCTACAACAGTCTGAAACAACAGATTGTTGGACTTGGTGTAGAAAATGTTATAATAGGCGGGGATTTTTTAAACCCGGTCTTAGTCCCAGTAGAGATTATCACAATTATAGACACACAAATAATCCTCAGGCAAAACAAGCTGTTGAAAAAGTGATCGAAAATTTAGACCTGAATGATGTTTGGAGGGAACTACACCCAGAGTGTCGCCGTTTTACATGGAGAAGAACTAATCCATTTCAACAGGCCAGGTTAGATTTCTTTTTGATATCAGACACAATGGTTTCTTATACTTATGATGTAGATATTGAGTCTGGTTATAGAACGGATCACTCTGCTGTATTGTTGAAACTAAAATTTGATGAAGACTTAAAACGCAATACATTTTAGAGCTTAACTCATCTTTTTGAAAGATAAGACATATTTAGATGAAATAAATACTGTAATTGAAATGTGAAAGAGAATACTCGATAAATAAAACATTATAATGATAAATCAGGAGAAAAAAGTACATTCTCAATCACAGATGATCTATTTCTTGATTTCCTGCTAATGAAAATAAGATCGAAAACAATTTCTACGCTATGCAAAAGAAAAGACAGACTAATGAAAAAGAAAAAACAGATGGGAACAAGTTATTCAGGACATTAGAAAAAAAGAGGGAAAAGTGAAAATGATATCGAAGTCATTAATGAGAAGAAAGAGCAACTAAAGGAAAATCAGAACAAAACGAATAGAAGGGTTTTATTAAGATCAGGGGCTAATGGATAGCAGAGGGAGAAAAAGTTAGTAGTTATTTTTGCAACTGGAGAAAAGACACTACATTAGTAAAAACATGTCCAGACTAATTGATAAACAAAAAAATTTTTTAAACAACCAAAATGACAACTTAAAGAAGTGCACAATTTTTTTTTTTTTATAATCATTATCATTGATAATGTTTGTTGAAAATTGTGACATAGAAGACTTAGTTGAGGACATCCTCAGTTAAATGAAACAGAACCCAGCTGAATTAGAAGGTCTTATTACATTAGAAGAGGATAATATGTCTTAAAGACAATAAAAAAATAATAAAAGCCCTGGTTTTTGACGGCTTTACTGTTGAATTTTTTAAAATGTTTTGGGAAACAGATAGGTGTTTTTGTCAGTCGAGCTTAAACGCAAGTTTAAAAAAAAGGAGAAACTGTCATGGGGTACAAAGAGAGGGAATCATTACATGTATTCCAAGGGTGATAAACCTAGGAGTATATTAAAAACTGGAGACCTATTTCTCTGTTGAATGTAGTCTACAAGATAGGGTCTTCTTGCATTGCAAATAGCATAAAAAGTGTGTTGCCGAAAATCATAAGTGAAGATTAAACTGGATTTATTAGAAATAGATACATCGGCGACAATATAAGACTGATATATGACACTATTTCGTATTTAGATGAGAATAATCTGCCCGGGTTGTTGTTGAATATAGACTTCGAAAAAGCCTTTGATTCGATTTCTTGGGAATTCCTGTCTAAAGTCCTTAAAGCGTTTCGCTTCCAAAAAGACATTTGTAGATGGATAAACATGTTCTATAAAAATATTAAGTCTTGCGTTATTGTTAACGGACAGGTTTCAGATTGGTTCAATATTAAAAATGGCTGTCGACAGGAGACCACATTTCTCATATTTATTTGTGATTTCTGTTGAAATATCAGCCAACATGGTTAGGGAAAAACCAAGATATTTGGGAATTAGATAAATGAAACTGAATATAAGTTGTCTCAGTATGCCGATGATACAGAGTGTCTACTTGCAGGGGATAGAAAATCGTTTGAAACTTGTATTGACGTTCTTTTTAGATTTGACAGCGTCTCGGGTCTTCATATGAATCTGAGTAAAACGAGTGCAGTTTGGTTAGGAAGCTTAAAAAATAGTCAAAATCGCTACATGGAGCATTTGAACATTGTTTGGAATCACAAAAGTTTCGATTACTTGGGATATGGTTCACAAATGACTTGAAATATTGCGTTGAAATAAACTATTCAGAAAAGCTAGGCAGATGTAAATCATTTGTTTAGAATATGGGTAAAACGCCAGATTACACCTTTAGGTAAAATAGCTATTTTGAAATCCATTCATCCTTTCAAAAACTGATTCATTTATGGCTGCTTTCACCAAACCCGCCAGATGTTTTCTTTCAAACGTGTCAGCAATATGCAATAAATTTGTATGGAATAAAAAAACAGCAAAAATAAGTCAAAAAAACAGCTTATAAAAATGTACGGAATGGAGGTATTAGTCTTCCTGAGTTAAAAACCTACGTCGCATCTCTAAAATTATCCTGGATCCGTAGAAACTGAATGATCAAACCATAAATGGAAACAAATTTTAGTCAGTAATTTTCCTCAATGGCCTCTTATAAGTAAATATGGTCCAGAAATTGTCGCAAAGTTCACAAATATAACCCGTTCTGGGCAGATGTTCTTGAAGCTTATATACTTTTTATTACAAATGCCACACCCAAAAATTCTGCTGAACTACTCGCAGAACCTATATCCTACAATAAACGTATTCAAGTCGGGAAAAGATACATTGTTTCTAAAAGGCTCGCAAACAAAGCTATCTATTATATCGCACATTTTTTTTATAATGGTCAGTTTCTTTCCCACAGGAACTTCAAGGAAAATATGAAGTTCATATTAATTTTCTTACTTTTGCTGGATATAAGATGGCAATAACTGAATTCATAAAGAAAGTTTGCGACCTGCAGAGGCTCAAAGACGTATTACGATGTTTTGATTGATAATAATTGAAGGCTCCATGCTGTGACAAATGGGACATGAACTTTCACAGACTCATGACTGGAAATCGTGTTTTTTTTAATGTACATAAGATAACAGATGTGAAGCTTAAGTGGTTTCAGCTGAGAATAATCCATAGATGCTTAGGAACAAATGTAATTTTGAAAGAAATTGGAGTAGTTGATAATGATAAATGTAGTTTCTGCGGCTTATTTAAAGATATCATTGACCATATGTTTTGGAAATGTACTTACATTAAATGCTTTTGGAGTATGTTCAC
>JAFLJL010016339.1:0-27079 GCA_018398815.1 Conus ventricosus
GATCCTGTTCTTTGACAGCCGTTTATCAGATATTACAAACAACAAAAAGAGTTATAGACTGGTGATGTAATCTGATTACAAACTAGCAGTTTCAAAATATTAACGAACACTGGTTACCCAATTAACTTTTCTCATTTCAAATTTTTTCCAAGAAAATTTGGAACACACACACACACACAACACACACACACACACACACACACACACCAACACACAGAAGGGTACATAGCACACACAATGCTAAATACGAATGGCACACACCCAATCAACGGGTAAAAACCAACCACACATAACTGAAAAGTAAACAATAAATATTCTACTGCACAAAAAACACACCCACACTTTAAATCATACTGACAAAACATAAATTCACTCAAGCATTGCTCGTTTATAAAAAGGCAAATCTTTTCCCCACAGCTGATTGCTTGTGTCTTTGGAAGACCGGTCGTGTCATAAAGCCCCCCTTAACTCCCAGCCCCTCCCATCTGTCCAAAACCTCTCAAAGAGGGGGAGCAAGGTCCATATTTTGTGGGCCCCACATTCAACAGCAGGTTTGCCCCCCCTGAGGGAACAAACAAACAAACCCCTTTTTATGGATTATAGTAACTATTTTAACCAACTTGGTAATCAATATAATAAAAACATTAATTCTCATTTTTTTTAACCACCAAGCCCTTTGGATTAGTGCGCAGTTGAAATACCAACATGTGGCAATGCATTCGGGATTTACTTTTACCAAAATTTTTTCAGGCGCTTTAGCAATATGGATTTGTGTTATCCCCTTTTGGCTAATATACTTACCATGTCAGACCAAGCATTCAACGCAGTTAGCCACTCGCGGCCAATTTTTATCCGGGCCAATGCAGTCATAAGACACCCACGTGACGTCACCCCACCCCCCGCCCCGGAAAAAGCCGGTTCAACTTCTTTACCTCATCGCGGGGCCCTGTGTGCAAGGAAAACCCCAAACCTTAGCGAAAAGAGGGGAAGGTAGGGGGGCATTAGAGTCGACAGGGTAATATATTAGCCAAACAGGGAGTATAACAAAACCCCCCCATTTTGGCGTCAAATACTGTCCCAGTCAGACCATGAAATTTTTAAAGGAATGGGAGGAGGGCGACGCCCTAGGGGTTTCCCGGGGGTTGGCCGTTTGGCGCATGGCCGCCAAAAAGGAATCCCTTTAGAAAATCAGCCTGGTCATGCAGATTCCCCAATAGAATTTAAAAGAAGGGGATTTCCGAACGCCAGGGGGCTGCCCCGGGGAGATGGCGCGGGGGGACGAGACGAGCGCCGGGAAGTGGCCATGCTCGACCTCGGGGCCCTGGGGATTGGACGGGGAGATCCTTGGCGCCGAGCGTGGGCAGATCTCACCGTCTTGGAGACCCACCTAGAGATAGATCCCCCAAGATGTCCAAGTATTTTTGGGGGTGAGTGAGAAAAGGGGAGTCCCCTGGAGGGCGCCTGGGGGGTTGCGCTCCCATAGTCGAACCCCTAGCGGAAAAAGGTTAATGTGTCCAGTTTTCTCTCCCCTTTCCCAAAAAACCGTCGGGGAGGGGAAGACTGGAGGGAGAGGGGGCCCTTTCCTGATTTTTTAGCTAAGAACCGGGAAGGGAACTTGAGGGAAACTGAGCCGCCCTGTGGAAGGCATTCTCGGGGACACCGCTGGGGGGCGGGGATCCACTTCGCTTCTGGCCGGGGGCCAGGCGGGAGAAAGGGGCTAAAAAAGAAGAAGGTAAAAGGGGGAATAGATGAATGGGTTAAAAAGGGGGGCTTTCTGAGGGCGTCGGGGACGATAAAAGGGCCCCCAAAAAGGGGGATGCCCTGGGGGCCCCTGGCTTCCCGTAAGCAACTCCCTAAGACCCTCTGAGCGGGAAGTCTTTGTCAAAAGACGGACCCCCCATTGGCGAATGGGGACAGAAGCCATCTGTAGCCCCAAGGGAGCTACCCGACAGTTTAAGGGGAGGAAGATATGGGAAGGGGAAAATTTGCCTATCGGGATGTTGGGGGGGGCGACGGGGGAACCGATTTATCTAAGCACCAGGCAAACCCTTTCTCCCCCCGGGAAATTTGAAAGGGGGCCCGGGTGCTGGCTCGCGAGATGCCGGGGCTAAGCCCCTCAGCCCCGAAGGCCCCTCCCCGGCTAGGTGTCTAGAGGGACGGGGGCCTGTCCGAGGGGGGAGGGGATGAAATTTTCGCAGGGGGCTGGCATACAGCCACCGTGAAGGCGAAGCATTTTGGGGATTGGGTGGGGAAAAGCCCAAGGGGGTTGTCTCAACATGTCCCACCGGGGGCTGGCCCAGAGGTGGAACGGGGGAGGGACTTGGGGTCCGGGAACCAAAGACGGGGGTCGGCCACCAAAAGGGTTATGGGCAGCCGGGTTTTTTCCCAGCCCGTTTTCCTGACACCTTGGTGGGAGGGAAAGGGGGAAAGGCTACGCCAGTGGGGCCCGTCCGGGGGGGGGGGAGAGCGCTCGACTGCAACGCCTAGGCCAAACGGGGAGACGTCAGGGGCAGGCGAGGTTGAACCGGGGGAAAACGGGTCGATCATGGGAACAAACCATGTTCCCACCCAAAACGGGTAGTCTTTGAGGGCCACTCCGGGGGAGTAGAGCTTCGACCGGCTAGGGAACCGCCAGGATGTTGGGGTTTTCCCTATGTCCGAGGGAGGGGATCCCCCGCGCTTTACCCCGAAGGAGGGCCCTGTTCTGAGGGAAGCTGATGGAGCGTCCCCCCCCCCCCCCCCCCCCCCCCCTTTGGGGACAAAACAAGCAACCGCTGTTGTCCGGGGGGGGAGAACAAGTGGGTGCCGACCTTGTGCTGGAAGGGGGAGAAGGGCTACCCTGACCCCCCCACTCCAAGATTTGATGGGAGGCGGCGTTTTGGGGTCCCACCCCCGGGGCTGACCGCCTCCAAGTGGGGCCCCCCAGCCCAAGTTGGAGGCTCGTGTACATTTCCATGGTTGGTTGGGGAGGGAGATGGGGACCCTGTTGAGAAGTGCCTGGATTGACCCACTCCCTATCCCCGGAAAATAAACCATGTCCCGGGGGGGAATGACCGGGTCCCAGCGGGGGAGGCTGCGACCAACGGGGCGGAACTCCCCTTAATTTGGGCTTTTGGGGGACTCGCCCCGGGGGAATGGGGGGAACGGGACTCCATCATTCCATGGGGGAGGACAGGTTTCGGCCGGGTGGGGGGTGTCTGTGTAGGCGGGGATGGGCCAGAGGGGGGACCTCTCCGGGGTCGGGGAGAACATCATGGGAATATCAAAATCATTCCTGGGAAAGGGGAGCCCCTTTTGCTGGGAGGAGTTCGCCTTTTGGGGTTTGTGAAAACCCCAGTGTGGAAAAAGATCAGGGGGCGGGGGGTGGGGCTTGGCACGGGGCCCGGGAGGGGGCCAAGACGACCATCGCCCGGGGTAGACAAGAGGGGATGTCCTCCGCCTGGCTGGGAAGCCACCCTTGACAACCTTCCGGAAGGAAAGGGTCCCAGTGAGAGGCCGATGGGAGGCCCTGAACTGGAACACGGGGCCCCCACGCCCGGGGGTGATCATGACAAAATTCTCTTAGAGAGAAATTTTTAAACCCTTTTCAAAAAAACCCCCCTAAAGTACCCAACTCGGAACCAGCCCTAAAAAAATTACGCAGGATACTCATGATTTCATAGTCTTTTTTTTTTTTTTTTTAAAGGTCCAAGTGCTAAAGATAATTCAAGACCTTTAAACGTGAAAAAAAAACTAACTTGGAATTTACTAGGGGTGAAAAAAACCCAACTAAAAATAACTTTGCAAGAACCCCAGCCAGGGAAACTACAAAAACCAAACGTTTGTTGAAAAGGGAAAACATCGGTTCTTTAAGAAATTAAAACTCACCCAAATTCAGAAAGATTACTGATTAGGTATAAACATTTTAAGAAAAAGTGTCAGAAGGAATGTACCTTTTGCCCCCCCAAATTTAGCTAATTCGAGGGTTTTAAGAAGGGATCATAAAACAAGAAATTATGGTTTTAATAAAGAAAGGGGGACAGGACAATTTGGGTTTTCCAGCCCTAAAAAAATAATCAAAAAACCCTAATACAGGAGCCTAAGGAAAAGCAAACTTACCAAAAAATAGATTTGTTTTGGTTTTCTCAAATCCAAACCCTAATTAATGTAGACTAAAGGAGATGATAAGCTCCCTAAATGCAAAATATCAAAGTAAGCAAAGCGGATATTTAATTTACTGATCCAACATCAATGAAAATAAAGCTACTGGCGGGGGCTTTCCTGCAAGCTCTTAAAATTATGTGCCAGGGGCGATCCGTGGTGTACTACACCCAACTCCCAAAAAGCCTTTTCCAAATATGACCCCCCCTTGCTGTGGTTCACATACCCACACTGACCCCCCACCCAGGCCGTATTTTGGGGGCCGCAAAGGGGAGAGGCACTTCTCTACCAGTTCCCGCCATAGGCTACAACGTCATCACAGCGCAGCAGCACAAGGGACAAAAAAGGCTGACCGAGCTTTTTCGTTTGGGTAAGTAAAAAACCATGAAACTTTCACTGGTTAAGATAAAGGAAGAGCTTTCTGTAAATGGAATTAAGTCACTTTTGTTTTTGGGATAATTTTTATGATCGTTAGAAAATGAGAAATCACAGCACCAGTTTCTAGATGACTTCGCCTACACGCTGCTGGGGCTAAACGTGAAGGTGAAATTCAATCACCCCACCCTAAATGATAACCCGAGTTCAGTATCGTTTGGGTGAAGCTTTTTTCACGGGTGTGTGGTTGTGGTGTGTTAGTGGTGTGCAGCTTGATTACATTTTATGTGTGGGGCGAGATTATGAGGGGGGGGGGGTGGTTGGGGGGGAAGCACGAACATATACGAGTTGTGGTGTTGGGAAACTTCGATTTCTTACCTTGAAATTTACCTTTTTTTTGGCCCTTTTACTTTTGGGATTATATTACTTTTTCTTAATTACTCCCGAATTTGCGAGGAATTTTCCACTGCCTTCCTTTCTGATATTTTGGAATTAAATAGAGATCGAGAGCGATAGATTGATGAAAGAGTAAAAAAATTTTTGGAATTTTTAATATAAGCTATGAAAAAATATTACTGTTTGGGAACGATTTCTTAGTTTCAGTATTTATCCCCTGGGGCTGAAGCACCTCCTTTTCCATCGAGGCAGTAGTCGAAGGAGGGTACCGAGCCTCGGGGAACCTGAGAGAAAGCTGCTGCTTTTTGTCTTTCTTTTTCTTTGTGGCTCAAACATACATGCATTGCCACAAAACTCATACTACACAAACAACATACAAGCACTGCAAAACACATGTTAGGGGGGGGAAAAGGGGAAGAGAGGAGAGAAAAGAAGGAGAGAGAAGAGAGAGAGAGAAAAAGAGGATATGTATGAAAGAAAAAAAGGTTGGTGTCACGAGAAAAATTCAAGACACGTTTTTTAGTAGACACTGCTTTTTATTCATTGATAAGAACAGTCAACCAATCAAAAAAATGAAAAGGCATCTGGATAAAACCATTTTGTAACCAAAAAAATGTGTTCATAAGCAAATAAACCCAACCCCAGGATCAGCCACACACACACACCACCCCCCCCCCCCCGCCCCCCCCAACACACCACCACTACCCCAAAACACTACAAACGGGCTCAATAACAAAAGTAAATTTAAAAAAATTACCTCCCACTCTTAGATAAAAAACATTCTTGTGCACATTTCTCCATACAGAAACATTTTACTGCATATTCATTTAATTTTTGCC
Organism: Conus ventricosus; assembly: GCA_018398815.1. NCBI lineage: Eukaryota > Metazoa > Mollusca > Gastropoda > Neogastropoda > Conidae > Conus > Conus ventricosus. Next base: position 5,751 of record JAFLJL010016339.1, read on the forward strand.
TTTTTCATTTTTTGCAAAACTGGACACCAAGGGGGACAAGACCCCGGTGACCCCGAGGAAATCAGGGGTCTGAGGTCCCCTTCCCCCCGACCTGACCGCGCTATACCGGCAATACATACCGGTAATGCGGGGATAAGCATGTTTGCCATGGGGTTTTTTTCTGACACATCTGTACAATCAAGGGAAAAATCGTACAAACAAAGGGTAAGAGATTTTAATTTAAGACCCAAGGGATGGAAAAACTCATTTCAAACAGAAACACAGCAAAACAGACATGCTTGATCATGCAACAAGTAACTCTGCGTGTCATGAAAACACGAAGCCCAGACACATATTTTGGGGAAACGTAACATGATGTGTTTTTGCATACACCCGTCCCCACTTGACGGTCAGTACAGAATACCATAATTTTTTTCAGGGATACCCTGTCCCCCATGGGGGACCTGGAAGGCCCCCTGGAACCCCCCCCGCCCAAAGCCAGCATGCCACCCCCCACCAAATTTCCTTTTTTTCTACATTAGTTGTTTACATAGTTAGTTATTCAATTTTTTCATTTATATAGTTGTTTTTCATATGTTAGATCATTTTAGGGAAAATACCACAAATTAACATCAGACAATTTATCAAAAAAATTCAGGAAAAAATACATTCCAATTTTTTCCTCCTCCTCTCTCCTCCCCTCTCCTCTCTCAATGTCTGACGTAGTAAAAAGTATATGTTTTCAGTCATGTTTCATTTTTGAGGGTAACGTGTCTCTAAGAGCCGAGGGAGAGAAGAGAGAGAAATGACAGAGAAAGGCTCTGACTTTGTTTTTAAGATTTGGTCCCTTTCCACCAACTGCACTCAGGTCCCCGTGGTGCTCACACAACGCACAACACAGAAGCTAAGAGACCTAAGAGGCCTTTCGCGCCTGCTGGTATTATTCCATGCACAACTGGGAAGTTTTTCATTGTGTTCTGGGCAGATAAATCATTACATTGTAGACCATCCGATCTTGCGGTTTTTTTCCAGCGCAGTGCTGCAAGCTTGTAGTCCTTTTCAGTGCGCTCCGGGGGCGTTTTCCCCTTTTGCCCCCTGGCAACACTGCTGGGGGCCTTTTTTTGCCCTCCCAATCCTTGGTGCATGCTGATCATTCCTTTTGCTTGCTATAACCTTTTGGCAAAGGCAAGTCCCCCAGCAAATTTTTTTGTGCAAGCGTTCTCGGATGATGGGGGGCAACACTGTTCAGCATGCTTTTAATGAAAACACACGCTTATCACCATGGGACAGAAGTGGCTGGAAACTTATTTGCCTATGCCGTGCAGGATGGTGGCCATGTCCATAATGTTGCTGAACATATCATGGGCCACCGCTTGCTTTTGCGTTTGATGTATATGCATGGCCATTTTTTCAAGTGTGTCCACGGGTTCCCTTTTTCATTGTATATAAATAATCCAGGGTTCTTTTTTTAAAGTGTTTTCTCTCACATCACCTTGTCAGCATTTTGGGTCATGCCACTGGCTCTTTTTCGCGGGCCCGCCTGAAAGTTTTACCAAAGGACTGCACCCTTTTAAAAAGTCCGAGCCATAAAAGGGGGAAAGTTTTGTTTTGCTTTAAGAGAGGGTAGAAACCGCTTGTCTGCCTGACTGTTTCCCACCAGGTCAGTCCATTGCCAAAGCCCCTCGGGAGAGTGAGGTCTTAAGAGTTGCACAGTGACGTTTTCCTCCAACCTTTAAATATGGCAAGCCAGCGGGAGAAGATGCGGCCAGATTGACCTCCTTGCCTTTCCCGCACCGACCAAGGGAGGAACACCAAACAAAAATAATTACCCTCTGCATTTAGCCACCCAGAATATCTTAATTTCCCTAGCGGTCAGGCTTGGGCAAGTACTGCAGGAAACGCAAACGCCCCTGGGAAAAGGCAAGTTGTATCAAACGAAGACACACCTGGGGGTTTGGTTTTTTTCAGATTTAAAAAGAAGCATCCCCAAAAAACCTGAAAGGGGGGGAATACGTCCTTTTTTCCCTCTAACCCTGCGATTGCTTTGTCATCAAAGCGCATATACGGGGCAGAATTTGGAACGCTCCCGACCAGCATATCCTCCAGTGAAGCCCCAAAGCTTCCGGGACACCCTGTTTTGCTTTTTGGTGCCCAGAAACAGAAGGAGGGGGAGGCATGCTCCTTCAGCTCAAGGGGTTTTTACCCATTTTCTTTTCTCCCTCAGGCCCCCAAATTGGTGAAGTGTACCAAGTCGCCTATCATCTCAGTTAAGAAATAACCTAAAGGGATCAAGGGGGGGGGAAAGCTGGGAGCCGGGAATTTGGGGGGGGGGGGACGTCGAAAAAATTCCTAGCGGGGGGTTTTTGATGCCACTGCACCCCCGGGTTTTTTTTTTTTTCCAAAACGTGCCCTCGACAGCCGCCTCACCCCCCCCCTCCTCCCCCTCCTCCCCTCCTCTGACACATCCTGAATCCTCTTCATTGGGGGGGAGGGCTCTCACACTATATCTCCCCCCCACTCAAAGGGAGTTCACCGAAGGGGGTCCCCCCAACCATTGGGCCCCCCTGCTCCTGACGGGTTGAACAGGGGTGAAGGCTTGGGCCACAAAGCCCACGAAACATGAACAAAAACAAAGCACTCTAGAAAAATATAATGGGCACAAGTTATTAACATTGGTGGATACAATCAGTACCAAAAGTTTTACACAAATGAAAATGCAAGTCACTTTCATTTCTGGAAGTTAATGTTTCTCTTACTTCCCCCCATCTTTCCAAATTCTCTCCCCCCCCCCCCCCCCCCCCCCCCCCCCCCCCACCTCTGTACACAGCTGATTTGGCCTTCATGGTCCCTGACCCCCCCCGTAAATACATATGCACCACAAGAAAAAATTCTGGGGCCCGGAACATAATAATTTTGTTTGTGCTTTGTGAAAAAGTTCCTAACTTTGTTTCTTGGAAATTTTGTAGTCGTTTACTGTTTTGTCAATGCAATAAATAATTGGAGCCTGAGCCCAGGGGGGGTCCGAGTCTGTGCTAGTACACAAATTCTAAAACACACACACCACAAGCATGAACACACACATGCGCGCAGCACACAGACAACATAACAGACACACGACAACCTTTTCACAGCATACAACACATGCACAATACACCATCCACAAAAGCACAAAACACATTTACACACACCACCTCCAGCTATTTCAATACAACTTACGGGCACTCCCAGCTCCGCTTCCTTGGGCAGCCACAAGGGCTTCAAACAGGTTGGGTCGCTCCATTACCCTGTAACACGGGAAAACAAAAAATCAAAACAAGCCTTGCGACAGCTCAAAAAAATTTAAAAACTTATTATATGGGGCAATACATTTTTTTCAATGAGCTGAGAAATTTCTTACATTATTTCCGCTATTCTGCAAACACCTGAACAATGACAATCCGTTCCCACACGAAAAACACCAAACCATCTCACACATGCACACACACAAACACACACCCCCCACACTTGCGCATCGCACCTTCTATTGTCCACAATTTTTCTCCTAGGGTTTCACATTGAGTGGGGCCATTTTCCCTTTTAGCCGCACAGCGTGACAGAGGCCGAGGGGACTGACCTTTTCATGATTCAACGAGTATTAACAAATGCAAACACATAAGCAAAAAATTTTCATAATGAGGAATATATCCAATTGAAAAAAAAAGTAAAACACCAATATTTCAGAGAAAACAATGATTTCAGGCCATCGGGGTTCGCGGGGTTTTTTTTTTTTTTTTTTTTTTAACGTCAGCATCCTGTTTTGCAGCGAATAAAAATAAATATTTAAAGTTGCAAATTTTTATATTGATTTCTTTCTTTTCTTTTTTTTTGGCACGCAAAAATTTTGACTAAATAAAAAAAATTCTTTACCTACGGTTTTTGGCTTTTAACACAAACAAAAAACTTCGTCGAGAGGAAGTACAGACGCTGCTGTCGCGCGTAGAACGTGCAACTAGACCACACCCTTCACTCTGTGCAAAAGTCTCTGCTACAGACGGAACGCAACTAGGGACACCCATTTTTTCTCCCGTGATCACCGCCGCACAAAAAATTTCACGAGCATGGGCCCTTTGCACACCCACGACCCCGTAAGTTTGTGGGAGAACGTTTTTCCCTTTAAAAAGTCTGGGTTACCCACACCCACGACCCCGGCGAATCAGGTTTGAACTGTACCTTTAATAAGTCTGGGTTTTTTCCCCACCCACAAAATCGGGGCCCCCCTAGTTCAAAAGACACACCAAATTACGTCATTTTTTATAACACATTCTCTGAAAATGACGTTTCTTAAGCTTTCTGTTTCTGAGGGCTTCAAAATTTTACAGCAAATTTGGTTTCAGCGGTTCGAAGATAGCTAAGTTAACTGAGCGTCTGGGGATGGGGTCCCACATCAACGGGAAGGTTAAAGCAAAAAAGATGCAATTTTTTTTAGACTTTTTAAAAACCTTTTATAAGGCGGCCATGAGGGCCTGCAAATAAAAAGAACACTCACACTGGCAGTTCTTGCTAAAAGGTTTAGATCATTCCTCGTTTGGAGAACGCAAAAGTTATTGTGGAAGGGCCCCCCCATTGTAAACCAGTCCCTTTAGGTGTACCCAGGGGAAATTTTTCTGGGGGCCCTTTTTTTTTTTAAATTATATAAAACATAAGTAAAACTCTCCTTTGGGAAATACGAAGGTTTTTGCAGTGACGCTTGAAATAGAACAATCAGAACAAGAAAAACACACATTCACAAGAAGACTAAACGCTTTTCAAAAGGGGAAAAAACTTGCAAAAAGGAATTTCATCCCCAGAGTACCAAGTGTTGCGAAAATAAAAAAACTCACCAACCCAGATCAAATACTCTATTCACAAAAATGTTTTTAAAGAAACCAATGCGCAAAATATTAGCTATTATAACAGTCGTCCAAAGGAAAAAATTACAAATTTTTATGTAAGAAGCAAAAAAAACATCTTTCCTTTTTTTACAGGAACATCAACGACTGCCCCCCCAAAAGGGTTTAAAGGCGACGCTATAAAACACGGGTTTGCTAGTACTGGAATACGGTTGCTCTCGGGATCTTTCAAACAAAGACATTTATAAACCTCGAAAAGATTTAAAGAGAGCAGCACAGTTCGAACAGGGAAACCCTATCGGAAAAGGGAAACAAACAAAATGAGGAAAAATTTGAAAGAACCCTTAAAGAGAGAAGAGCCTTTTTTAAACTTTAAAACCCTTTTCAAAGGGAGAGCAAACTAAGATATCCCAAAAGGAACAACAGATTTATTTTTTTATGGTTACCTAGGCCCCTAAACCCTTCGCCCCTTTTTCCTTTTTAAAAAACCCTTTTTTTAACAGCGCCGGGACCCTTCATAAAATTTTTATTTGAGGGACATCCGCATGACCAGGCTGATGGTTCTAATGGGATATCCTTTGTGGCGGCTAATGCATCCATATCGGGTAACCCCAGGAACCACTAGGCACTCGCCCTCCTCCTTTTACTATGAATTCGCTATTGTCTGACATGGTACAGTATATGACGCCAAAATGGGGTTTGTATTATACTCCCTGTTTGGCTAGTATACTTACCATGTCAGACTCTAATGCCCGCCCCTACCTTCCCCGCTAGCGCCAAGGTTCTGGGGTTACCTGCGCGCAGGCCTCGATGAATACGTAAGGGGAGACTTACACTGGCTTCTCCCTACGGCGGAAGTGGGTTGGGCACCACGTGACTGTCTTATCACTGCATTAGCCACACAAAAACTTCGGCCTGGCAGAGCAACTAACTGCCGTGAATGCTATTGTCTGACATGGTAAGTATACTAGCCAAACAGGGAGTATAATACAAACTCCCCATATTTATACCCATTACCATGACACATGATCTACTAGTTAAAAAAAAAAACTGTAAGAGATTGTATTTTGTTCTGTGCATGTTGATACATGTGTCCATGAATGTGCGTGCGTGTGCGCGCACGTGGTGTGTGTGTGTGTGTGTTGTGTGTGTGTGTGTGTGTGTGTGTGTGTGTGTGTGTGTGTGTGTATGTGTGTGTGGGGCGTGTGTGTGTGATTTATTCTCTGGTAATATTATTTTGCTTTAATCTGACAGTTTAAACTTGAAAAACCCACAGGGCTATACATTGTGACAGATATTTCCAATGCTTTAACAATGATTATTATTGTTTAACAGTATTAAGAACATGCACAACAAAAATGCTTCAATATTACTAGTTTTATCACTCAAAACACGCGAAAGATTTTCACTGCTTTCACAAATTGTCACAAATCTCAGACTGGCTACAAAGCAATATAGCAAAACAAGAGATAAACAGCATACAACATATGAATGATATACGATAAAAGAAGAAACTCAATTTGAGAGAGAGAGAGAGAGTGAGCGAGTGAGTGTGAGTGCGAGTGTGTGTGTGTGTGTGTGGTGTGGTGTGAGCTTGTGTGTGTGTGTGTGTGTGTGTGTGTGTGTGTGTGTGGTGTGTGGTGTGTGAGCTTGCATGCATGCACATGTCTGTGAAAGAAAAATTGACAATATGTGGGAGCAAGAAGAACTGACGACTATTAAGAACAACTGGCTATTGGGTCATAAGCACAAGTCTGGTGAATAATCCACACTATAGCATAAGCAACCAGAAAATGAATAAATCAACAAAGAAAAGGAACCAGTCAAAACAAGAAAACAAATCAATCTGCAAGCCTGCTGTTTCATTACTTTGTAAACCATCAGTTATTTTTCAATTGGCCCAAAGTCAACATATATGACACCTGGAAGACACTGAACATTCCCAAAATAGACTTGTGCAAAATTCATGAAGTTCTTCTGATGTCAAAATTGCATGGAATCTTGTAAACATCAACAACAAATACACCTTCTGGAAAAAGAAACCAAAACCTGACAGATCATCTTCCATGGTTATGATTCAAATAGATGTTTTAAGAATTAAAATTTATAATGAAATGTAGCAGAGAACTTAGAAATGTCCCCTATTTGTTAAAGAACATTTCTCCTCCCTCCCCTTTCCTCTCCACGCTGCCAAAAACAAGTACCTAGGAAGCGAGAATTATGCTTATTTGGGATTGTAGTGATCTTTGCACGTCCGTAACCACCATGTTTGCACATGGTATCACTTCCCCACGGTCGTTGACCACTAACAGTATCTTTTAACCGGCTGAACATAAAAATAGCATGCTTGATTGGGAAAAAGAGCATGCACAAAACACATACACACACAAAACACACATATATCAGCAAGAGAAAAAAAGTGAAAGAGAGAGGGGACATACACACAGAGCAAGGGGCAAGAGAGAGAAACAGAGAGAGAAACAGAGACAGAGAACAAGGAGAGAAAGCACCAAGGAAACAAAAGGAGAAGTTAAGAAGAAAAGAACCAATAAAAATCATTATTTTAAATTCATGTATGTATCCATTTTCACATTATGCATGTGTCGCTTTTTCCAGATTTAATATGAAACAAAAGTGTGTGTGTGTGTGTGTGTGTTTTGTGTGTGTGGTGTGCGTTTTGCGTGCGTGCGTGCGTGCGTGCGTGCGTGCGTGTGTGCGTGGGGTGTGTGTGTGTGTAACTTTGTGCTTTGTAAGAAACTTACACATGTGGACAATATGCAAAACCGCTTGTGCACATGAAAGTATTTGTTGTGAATTGTATTGGAAGAGGAAAAGAGACAGAGAGTGACTCATTTTTAAAAATGACAGGCAAACCCAAATTTTTATTCTGAGGTGAAAAAAAGTTACAGGCAATCTAATGATCCCTGCCTGTTCCACAAGGGTTTACAAAAATTTTCTCCACGCCCTTCATTGTACATAAAGAGTATGTCAATCAATCACAAACCACTGTACTTCTAAACATGAACAACAAAGCCAAACACAACAGAATTAGAAGTTCTGTAAAAACCCTTAAACATTCTCATTGTACAAACACCCCCTAAAGGGACTCTTCAAGGATATTTTCCACATTAAGAAAAAAAAGTTCTGTATTTTAAAAACAAACAAAAATCAAAAAACAGAAAGACCACACTTTTTCATTCTGCTTGATCTACACTAACAGTTTTTAAAAAAAAATAGTATTCATTAACATTCAAATAAAATAAAAAATGCTATAAAAAGCCATGTTTTAAACATCTACGCATTGTTGAATGGATAGCCAGTGTCCACTCTGAACAATGTTTGCATTTCACTCTCTAGCGCTAGATTACAGCAAAAAGCTGATGTGTTATACAGTGTATGATGGAAAACAGTTCAAAGACCTTTTACAAAAAAGGTGAATGGTCAGTTCATCTTTGAGAGAGTCTTTGTACTTTTTTCCTATTGCTGCAATGTAAAACATTCCAATTTTTTCTTTAATTGAAATCTAGTGACCAGATAGTGTCATGAGATGTGGGCTGAGAATTGCAGGGGTTTTAACTCCTCAAAGAAGGTTTAAGTGATTTTTCCTGCCCTGGCCTGCATCTTTACTAGGGGTTGTTGGATGTCCAAGAAAAGGAACCATACAGTCAATTTTCATCCATTTCAAGGTTGCATTTTTTAGACTGTTGCCTAAATTTTCTGACCAACTTTACAGGTGTCTGTCCCACTTGTACATAACTTGGATCTGGTTTAACATTGGGATGTAACCACAATAAACTCCAAAACACCATCCTCATTGATTTTCAAAACAAGTCCGGAATTCTGTGGCCGTCAAGCCATACTCTCCCCATTTCAACTTTCACTTTCACATCCATGCTAATCGTAAGTGTGTATCAAATTTTTTTGTGTCTGCAAGTTCATGAGGATTGTCATCGGATGATGGAGAGTACAAACCCACATTGATGTCCTCCCAATACAGGACTAGAACCAGCAAACCCCTGAACTTTAGTGAATGACTTGGAAGCAGTACAGTGTCTCCCCTGATGGAATTTCCCCCCAAACCAGATATTGGCAGCTATTTGATAACAGCTAGATGGTTCTGCAAGTGTAACACAATCTTGGTGTGTCTGTGCAGCTGTATGGGGGAGTTGGACTACGGCACAGGAAAATTCCCTGAAAGGGTAGGAGTTTTAACTACATGAAGAACTTGTGTATGCGATTTCTCCTTTCCTTTCATATGAGTAAAGTAATGACAGATAGAGGATGTTCGCAGAGTAGCATTTTATAAACATTTTGTAGTATGGCATGCACATGCACCACAGAAAAGTGCGATCATTACACCTCATTGTCCAGTATTTGTTATGACAGGACGTCTCGCTCCTTAGTTTATATTGGAATTTGCTGCCCGGATTGGGGTACCAACTTAAAAAATTGTAAAAATAAACTAAGGGATAAAAAGACTTCAAATTACTGCAAAAATCTATGAGAAAGCTGCACTCTTGGTTTGCACTTGTTATTTTAGGGGGAGGTTGTGAAAAATATTTTTATGGCTCAACACTCACACACCTGATTTTACCTAGGAAAAAACCCTACGTTGTGAAATTGTTGATAGACTGCAATACAACGCCCATCCAACTTTATAACACCTTCTTTTGGGTGCAAGTGGTCAGGTTCACCATCTGAAAAGAACTGGATGGGTGTTGTGAGGTGTTAGTAGTTACACTGGTAGCTAGAATATACGTGAAATTTTTGTGACGGTTTTAAGTCACATAGCAGTAACATAGCAGGTAAAAATAAAATAAAATAAGATAAAACAGCGTCAAAATCATTACCATATTTACTGAAAATGTATGGAGTGCTTTGCTTTTGATCTGCATGAGTAGTTTGTGTTTGTGAGAAAAGAATTCCTATGACTGATTATTATTTCTAACTATATGAGGTGTTAGTAGAAGGAAGAAAGGCAGCATCACAAACAAACAACACTCAAATATTTTTGTTGTACTCAACATATGGTTCCAGATTTGTATTGAATTATATAATCCAAATATGATCTACACACAAACAACACAGTCACTGGAAATATTTTTTGCTTTGATCACTTTTGTCAACACAGATCCCTGACATGAAATTTTCTGGAAGACAGCATCCATGCGGTTTTGTCTTGCCTACCGGTTTGGTTTCCTGCCATGAGATGATGCGTCCAAAGAAAAAAATCAAGTGAAAAATAATCCAAGGTGTTTGAAGATTCACTTGTGGATGTGGGGGGGGCCTGTATGACATCAACACACGAACTTCAGTCCGAAAGTGCGTTGTTTGACCACTGCGATGACTGTGCACATCACCGGACATCAGAAGCACCCTACGTATTTTGCCTATGTCAGAGTACTGTCACTACTTGCATTCATCCTTCTGCCAACTCAAAGTCACTGTCGCTGTCGACAGAGGTCAAGATCAATGTTCTGATGATTTCAGTCGTCATTTTCGGTCGGAAACACATTCATATTGAACATTTGTCCCAGTCAAGCCTCATGTCACGTCACTGTCAGAGGCGACATTTCGTAGTAGGCGGAAGTCGATGGGGCATGACCAAAAAATCGATTAAAAAATCAAAAAGCACCAAACCGCTTTTGCATATGGCGCCGAGAAAGTAGGCAAAGACCTGCTGGATAATGACCCGGTGTGTCTTATTAATGTGGTTCACCCAAACTAAGGGAGGACCGAGACAATAGCCAACTGAGGACGGCAGTACAGGGCGGATCAGAGCTGACGGGTCGGGCGGAATAAGGGCCGGATCGGGGACTGAAAGGTTTAAAACAATTGCACATGCATGTGTCTCTTCTTCCAAGGTATGACACCCACCTTCACCCCAGGATCATACACGCACCAAAAACCAAACCTACGGAACAGCTGTAGGTACTGATTTATGTAAGCATGCATGACACTAAAAAAATAACTTGAATAACAACACACAATCCAACAACTGTTTTGTACACAATATAATCCGCATCCATAACCAGATTATGTTTTCTTGCGTAGATCTACCTACTCACTAGTCCCCATTACCATTATTGTGTGATGCTGTAAGTATGCCTGTAAGCCTATATGTACCAGTAATACACCAGAAGTGTGTGGGGTTGTTTACTCCTTTTGATACAGCATCTGTCATGGTGACTGTGTGAGTAAATGTGCAATTTGTGTGTACTTGGTCAACATGTTATGACACTGCTTTAGCCACTACACACCTGACGGGACTGCCCAGGTATGTGAGAAGTTTGTGTTAGTCATGGACATTTTCAGTTTGCCCCAGTCAAGCAGCTCCAGCCTTGTTGTACACAGGGTGGGATTCCTCAATCTTCCTCTTCTGTCGTGTCTCTGCAAAGTTAGATGTCAATGTCTATACGCGCTGCTGTTTTTCTTGTTTCATATAGTTCCCTGAACTTCATGTGCAGCATCTTCACACAACGTTCAGTTATTATCAACGTCTGCACACTTGGGTCTTTTTTGCTCTCTACACACTGAAGCTGCCGGTAAAGGACCTTTCAAATTAAAAATTCCCCTCTCAGGACATGACTGATTTGTCAGAAATGTTCTTTGTTGATACCATGTTTACTTCCTAATCAATTAAGATCCATCTCATTTAGACACCCCCCCCCCCCCCCCCCCCCCCCCCCCCCCCCCCCCCCCCCCCCCCCCCCCCCAATAACTTTTTTCTTTTTTATACGGTTGTCTAATAATCTGTATTTGGGTCATATACTGTTCATGTCAGACAATGAATTCACGGCAGTTAGTCTGCTCTGCAGGCGAAGTTTTTGTGTGGCTTTGCAGTGATAAGACAGTCACGTGGTGCCCAACCACTTCCGCGTAGGGAGAAGCAGTGTAGTCTCCCATACGTCATTCTTCTCGGCCTGCCGTCAAAGCAAGATAAGTCTTGTGCTCTCGTCTGCCTATCTCTTTGCGTTGTGTTTTAGATAGCTTGTGTGTGCTTCTTTGCTTTTTTGGTTGTGGCTTGCGCGCTTCACCCTTTATTTTCTTTAACCGGGTGGGGCCTTTGGTTTGCGTGTTGCTTTATTCATTTGTTTAACCACGCCATCCTCGCCTTGTGCCTTTGTCTGGGTGGTTTTGGGACACTTGCGACTTTGCATTTCGGCGCTTTCGATCTTCGAAAGTCGGAACTCCATCGCCGGTTACGCCTTTCTCCCCAGGTTTGGCTTTTAGGCCCCTTGTTTAACGAATCTCGGTCCCTTCTCCTTCATTTGGACTCCGATTCTGCCTAACTTTCACGTACTAGTCCACTGGATTCCATTTCTTCGCGGTCGTTAGCATTTTGTTCTCGGTCCGGCCAAAAACCGCGTCACTTTGACGATGTCCTGCCTCGACTTCTCACTGACTTCTCGTTGCATTTATTACAATTTTCAGTGTCTCTCACGACGTTGGTTGAGCCCTTTCTATCCCTCAATCCACCTCTTTGTCTCCCTTTGCGATCGTGCGTTCCGTGTTTTGTTCCCACCACCAGTGCCCAACATGGTATGAAGGACACTAACGGCTCGAGGCGTCACTCTTCGGCAGTCGCTCTCTACCCGGGGGGCGTCGTGTGTCGATTCACGGGACAAACCGCTCATCGCCATCGATGTGCGTTACGGTCGGTGTAGTGGAGGGTCCGTGCAGGGACGCCAATAGCGACCATCATTCCGATTCCCCTCTACCCGACCGCGGATACACGATCGTCGCGATCGACACAAGTCACAGTCAGTCCAGTCGGATGAAACAATCGGCAGTCTATTGCAGACTGTTCTCATTTGCTTCCTTCCTAAGCCCAAAATCCGCCAAGGGTAAAGGTCCATGAAGGACTTCCAGTTCTAAATCTTCACGTTCCTGACTGTTTCGCCTGTTCGACTTCGACCGCGTAAGGAGACCCTCTACCATCATGCTCCGTGTCCGTCGATCATCGGCCCAAGGACCCTTAGCGATACCAGGACCGGCACGGGTGGCGACCCGCTGGACGGAATCACCGCACGTCACCCGATCTATTGAGTCTTGTGACGCTAGCACCTCCACTAACGTCAACAGTCTCAGGACGCTCTCCCCTTACGGGTCAGGGTGGGTCAGCCACGACCCGGACACGTGGAGCGTTCAACACTCCGGTAGGAGGGAATGTGGCAGTCTTCGGTGGAACCCCCCACGGACCACAATTCCCGTGGTCAGGTACGCAGGCATCGATGTAGCTCGGATCTGCGACCTCAACCCCGACGAGTCGAACCACCCCGATCGTCGTCTCATTCTCCCTAGGGGTACAGGAGTTGGGGAGCGACTTCTTCCGCTCCCCTATTGGCAACGGTCGCAGGTCCCGTTCCTCAGGAGGGAGGATCGACCAGCGGGGGACCAGGGGGGTAACCCTTGTCCCTTGAGTTTTACGCGTCGTCTCTGCCATCCCCGTCGCTACCACACGCGCCACGGAGGCTCGGCGATCGTAACACTCCCGACCCCTCTGCACGCAAGGAGGCCGGTGCGGACCCACACGGGAGATGCAGGAGCAGTGCTCTCCCGGGTAGTGGCAAGGTTAGCCCGGGGTCCCGAGGAGACTCTGCCTCCTGGGCCTCCACAGCCCTCCTTTTCTTCACCGTGAGGACCGGTGGTTCTATTCCCCGAGAGGAATCAGTGGCTTAGCTCGGTCTCTTCCCCTGACTCCATCTTTGGCCTCATGTGGCTTCCCGGCCTCCCAGAGCTGGATCGACCTGGGGCCCCATGCTCTCGGGCGCTGCTCCCGATCGGCATTCCCTAGTTTTCACGAGATTACGGAACCACCGGGGAGTCGTCCTCGTTTTCACCCTCTTCCCAACGAGTTCACGACTCCCACGCACCCTGACATGGCCTTTCCGAAGGATGGATGCTTCCCTTCACGATCAGACTGACCCACAATTGGAGGAGGGGTTGAGGATTCCTCCCCCAGTTGTGGGTCCTTTCCATTTTGGAGGGCTGGCGCCCTGATCTTGTTGTTAGGGAATCCCCTCCTCTAACAACATTTTCGCCCTTTCCCGTTTCAATGGGTCACCCCCTACCAGCGATCACGTGTCAAGGATAGCGCCCCCAGACCATCATCTCTTTGTTGGAGATCGGCCTCCCTCGCCAGGGTGTACACATGCCGTTCCCCCACCGGGGATGACTTCTTATCAGCCCCCAAGCGGCCCAATAGGAGTATTCCTCAAGGACCCGGTCAGGCCCTCCTGTCTTTTCTCTTTTCTGCCAATCGGCCACCAGGGAGATTTTGCATTTCCCAGGCTGACCTCAGTCACTCCTAACCGCCCCCTCCACATCCACCTCTCTTTCTATCAAACCCTGACAGGTGGGAACAGATTCGCCAGAGCTGGCATTCTGCCACACACCGCGCGGAGCATGCCTTCATTGACATGTTCCTACAGCGAGCAGAGGAACTTGGCCAAATGAGGAGCCATTGTCTCAGCGGTCTTCTGACCCAGGGCGACACTGAGGCAGCCCCAGCCTGTTTGATGAACACTTATGCGTTTTCTTGTCAACAAGATAGCGCACCACCTTGGGGCTGCGGCGGGACAGCGCAGCAGGAGTCACTTTAACTGCCTTCTGGCAGTGGGGGGGCACCCACAGTTGAGAGACGCCCTGCTTCACAGGCCCATCTCTCCCAGCGCTCAGGCGGCCTTAAGCTGCATTGGGTCAGGAGCAGTCGGCTTTTCGGCGACTATTCTCTTGCGGTCATTTCCAATGCCGTCGAGTTGAGCGGCACCCAGGCCGCTTCCCTTTTGCGACCACAACCTCGTCTGCACCGCCTTCTAGACCAATCTTTCGTCAGGCCTACCTCAGCCAGACCCAGCCTACCCCAAGCAGCGTCCCTCGAGGCCCGCCAAACCCCTACGCCCAAACCGAAAAAACCCCAACAGAATTTTCGGTTCGGACCAACTGGCCCGGCCCGGAAGGTGACTAGCGGACCCACCATCGAGGGGACTGGAATGTCAGTCATCCAGACACACCTCAGCCCTCTGCTACCCCTGGCCAGGCAGTCTGTCCGGCACGAACCAGTGGCGGCGCATGGGTCTTAACCCCTGGGTGGTTTCTGTTCTGCAGGATGGTTCCGTCTACCCTGGGCACACGAACGCCCTCCCTCCTCTCTCCTTCCTCTTCAACCGGCGGGACCCACCTCCGCCAGGCGGGAGGCCCTTCGTCCTGGAAATCGAGGGCTTCTCCGCAAAGGGCGCATCACCGAAGGTACCACACCAACCTGGTTTTACTCTCGCCTCTTTGTAGTTCCAAACGCCTCGGGCGGCTGGCAGGCCCACCCATCCTCGACCTTTCCCCTCTCCAAACAGATTCCTCAGGACAACAGATTCAAGATGGAGGACCCGGCCAGATCAGGGACTCCATCCCACCATCTGGATGAGGCCACCTCGATAGATCTCAAAAGATGCTTACTTCAGTCCTCATCACCCGTAACACAGACGATTACTTCGTTTCGTCTGGCGGGGCCGGGTGTTCAATTCAAGGCCTCCCATTCGGACTCTCCCTGGCTCCCTTCCCTCTTCACGAAGGTAGTCATGGAGATGCGCCTCTTGCAGACAGGAGGACATTCGCCTCCTTGTCTACCTCGACGACGGCTCGTCCTTGGCCCCTCAGGCCCTAGCCCATCCCACACCTCAAAGCTACTTCAGCTTTGCTCCTCTTCTGGGGTTCGTCACCAACCCGCAAAAATGCGAGCTCTCGCCCAGTCAGCAATTCACCTCCTGGGCATGAGCTTCGACCCACTCCATGGTAGTCTCCCTGACCCGTGGAGAGGTCCGCTGCTAGTGGATCTAATTTCCAACCTTACGCCTCTCTCCCCTCACTTCGGCAGGACACTTACCTCCCTTCTAGGATGATGGAGTCCTGTTTCTCCTCCATTCCCTAGCCAGAGTTCCAAAGCGACAGCTTCAGAGGGTGTTCGCGTCGTTGGTTCCCAGACCAACGTCAGCTGGAACCCAGCCCGTCCCCCTAGGGCTTTGATTCGTTTGGGCCACGGAAGGTGTGCTATGGCCCATCCACCTGGCCCCCGGAGTTTCCCATCTCCCTCCATCCCAGGCCCTGGAACTTTTCAACAGGTCAGCCTCCAACTCGGGCTGGGGGGGGCCCTTCTGGAGAGCTTTCACGCCTCGGGGGGTTTTGGGTCTCTGACTGTCGTCTTTCACCTTCAACTTCTTGGAATGGAGGCGGTCAGACTCGCCCCCTCCAGTTCCAGTCCATAGTCGCCCACCGATTTGTTTCCTTTCCACCGGACAACACTTCGGTAGCTTGTTACATCAACAATGGGGGGGGGGGCACACTTCATCGGCCTCTCCTCCGTAAGAGGCCCTCTCCGCTGGTGTCACACGCAGGGGGCGTCACCCTTCGCGCGAGACACATAGCAGGGACTCACAACATCCTGGCAGACTCTCTCAGCCGATCAAAGTCTGTCCTCCACTCGGATATGGACATCAGCTCGGCTTACCCTTTCAACGTGTGGGAACATTGGTTCACACCGATGATCGAACCGCTTTGCCCACACGGTTCAACCATCGTCTGCCAGTGTAATGTTGTCCCCGGTTCCCGGACCCAGGCTTACTCAATCGACTGCCCTGTCCTTCTTGGTCCGTCCTCATAGCTACGCTTCCCTCCCTTCCGATCCTCCACAAGGTGATCAGGGAGTCGGGACTCGAGAGACCCAGCTCATTCTCATAGCCATGTGGCCACTCAGTCTGGTTCCCGGACCTCAAGTCCCTCACTCACGAACCCCACTCAGTTGAACACCAGGTGGGTACATGCTCAGCAACCCGTTCGGGCCTCCCTCACGCAATCCCCAGGTTCTACCTCCACGCTGGGCTTCTGTCGTCAGCCGGCTGCGAACATCCAAATCCCCTCCGAACGGACAGGACCCGTTCCGTCCTCAATACCCTATCCATCGCCGGGGCCTCTCTGGAATCCGATGACGTAGCCATGTCTCTCGCAGAGCTAGCACGGAGTCCCTTTATGACTGCAGTTGGAGAAATGGGGTAACATGGTGCAAAGCCAATCTGTCCTCACATTCGCACACCAACATCCCAGGAGGAAATTTTCCTGTCCAACTTAACCTCTCTGCCTAGCTCCATCAGGAGGCTTTCAGGTCGGCCATCTGCAGACATCTCCAAATGGCCGACGACCTTCCTTTGAGAATGATTTCCTTCCTCAGAGAGATCTCCAGGGGGTTCTCTTCGTGAGGCCCCTTTCCCCTAGACGTTGTTCCTTTGGGACCCTCTTCACTGTTCTTGTGTCCTCAATAAACCCCCCTTTGATCCTTTGTCCTCTTTCCTTTCGACTTCTGTCCATGAAGACTACCTTCTTCCTCGCCCTCGCTTCGCGAGACGGCGAGGCGAGATCATTGCCATTAGCGGGGACCCCAGAGACATTGCCCTCCACGAGCGGGCTCGTCTCTTTAAAGTTCCTTCCGAGTCCTAGCAGAACCAGGAACCCGGCAGTCCCTCCCCTTACCTCATCATCGACGCTGGCGGATTTCATAGGGGGCGAACTCTTGGACTGCTTTGCCCTTCTCGGATGTATACACACTATGGAACGCTCGCGCCAGGGCGATTTCACAAAGCGTCTTCTCATTTCCATCAACCAACCGTAACACGAAAGACAGCTCAGCTGGCACTGTCTCTAGGTGGCTCTCAGACGGTCAGACTGCCTATTCCAGGCATCGCGGATCTCCCGCTCTTCCCGGGCCATGAGGTAGAGGCTGGCACTCAGAGCATTCATCACTCTGTTCCCATGCGACCTCCTGGAGGCAGCTTCTGGCGTTGGAGAATCTTCATAAAATTTTTTGAGGGACATCCGCATGACCAGGGGGATGATTGGTTCTAAATGGGATACCCCCCCCCCCCATTATATTTACTAAATTATTTTTACCACCCTTTCTATTTATGGCGGCTAATGCATCATATCGGGTAACCCAGGAACCATAGGCACTCTTATTATTTTTGCCTCTCCTTTTACTATGAATTCTGCTATTGTCTGACATGGTACAGGTAATATGACGCCCAAAATGGGGAGAGTTTGTATTTATAATCCCTTATTGGCTTAGTATATTACCATGTCAGACTCTAATGCACCGCCCTACTTCCCGCTAGCGCATGGTTCTTGGGTTACTCCCCGTGCGGCAAGGCTCGATGAATGAGGTTGGAGACTTACACTGCTTCTCCCTACGGCGGGAAGAAGTGGGTGGGCAACGTGACTGTCTTATCACTGCATTAGCACTCAAAAACTTCGTCCTGGCAGAGCAGACTAACTGCATTGTGAATGCTATTGTATGACATAGGTAAGATATTACTAGCCCAAAACGGGAGTTTAATACAAACTCCTTATTTATACCCATTACATGACAATGATCTACTGTTAAAAATACTGTAGAGATGTTATTTTGTTATGTGCACGCATGTTGATTACATGTGTCCAATGAATGTGAGTGCGTCGTGCGCGCACGTGTGTGTGTGTGTGTGTGTGTGTGTGTGTGTGTGTGTTGTTGTGTGTGTGTTTGTGTATGTGTGTGGTGTATGTGTGTTGTGTGGTGTGTGTGCTGATTTATTCTTGGTAATATTATTTGCTTTATCTGGACAGTGTTACTTGAAAAACCAGGGTATACATAGTGACAGATAGTTCCAATGCTTTACAATGATTATTATTGGTTTAACGTATTAAGAACATGACAACACAAATGACTTCAATATTATAGTTTTATCACTCAAACACGCGAAAGTTTTTCACTGCTTGTCACAAATTGTCACAATCTCAGACTGGCTACAAAGCAATCTCTCCACCAGAGGATAAACAGCATACAACTTCCCTCTCCACCCACTCCCCGATTAGATAAAAGAAGAAACTCAATTGAGAGAGAGATTGAGAGAGTGAGCGAGTGAGTGTGAGTGCGAAGTGTGTGTGTGTGTGTGTGGTTTGTGGTGTGAGCTTGTGTGTGTGTGTGTGTGTGTGTTGTGTTGTGTGTTGTGTGTGTGTGGTGTGTGAGCTTGCATGATGCATGTCTGTGAAAGAAAAAATTGCAATATGTGGAGCAAGAAAGACTGACGACTATTGAGAACAATGGCTATTGGGTCAAAAGCTCAAGTTGGTGATTATCCACATCTAGCATAAGCATAGATAATGAAAATAAATCCCAAGCCAACGGCACGTCCCAAAACTCCCCTCACAATCTGCAAGCCTTGCTGTTTCATTACTTTGTAAATCCATCAGGTTATTTTTCTAATGGCCAAGTCAACAATATATGACATGGAAGACATGAACATTCCCAAAATAGATATGTGCAACATTCTTGAAGTTTTCTGTCTGATGTCCAAAATTGCATGGAAATCTTTTAAACATCAAAACAAATACACCTTTGGCCACGAACCAACCTGAAGATCATCATCCATGGGTATATGATTTATAAGATGTTTTTAGCATTCAATTATAATGAAATGTAGCCAGAGGAAAACTTAGAAATGTCCCCTATTTGTGTTAAAGAACATTTTCTCCTCCTCACTCTTCACGCTGGCACAGAAAACAAGTACCTAGGAAGCGAGAATTATAGAGGCTTACTTGGATTGTAGTGATCTTTGGCACGTCCAGTAACCCCTGTTGGCACATGGTATAAACTTCCCAGCGGTCGTTGACCACTACAGTTTTTCTTTTACCGGGTGAAAAATAAAAATAGCATGCTTGATTGGGAAAAAGAGCATGCACACACACATAACCACACACACAAATATATACAGATGAGGAAAGGAAAGTGATGAAAGAGAGAGGGGGACATACACTCAAGAGCAAGCGGCAGGAGTGAGAAACAGAGAGAGAAAAGAGAGCAGAGACGAGACAAGGAGAGAAGACCAAGGCAAAAAAAAGGGAGTTGAAGAAGAAAAGAACCAATAACTTCATTTTATCTGTATTCATGTATGTATCCATTATCACATTATGCATGTGTCAGCTTTTTCCAGATTTAATATGAACAAAAGTGTGTGTGTGGTGTGTAGTGTGTGTGTGTGTGTGTGTGCGTAGGTTGATTTTGTGCAGTGCGTGCGTGCGTGCGTTAGGTGCGTGCGTGTGTGGCGTGCGTGTGTGATGTGTGTAACTTTGTGCATCTGTAAGTACTTACACATGTGGACATATATGCAACCTGCTTGTGCTCATGAAGTATTTGTTGTGAATGATATTGGAAGAGGAAAAAGAGGACAGAGAGTGACTCATTTTTATAATGACAGGCACAACTTTTCATTCTGAGTGTGTGAAAAAGTTACCAGGCATCTAATGATCCTGCTGTTCACAAGTCAAAATATTTTTCCTCCAACGACCCTCATTGTACATAAGAGTATGTCAATCAATCACAGGCATTGTTACTTTAAACATAGAACAACAACGCAAAACAACAGGATTAGAAGTTCTGTTAACCATAGCATTTCATTGTTAAATCACATAAAGGGATCTTCAAGGATATTCCACATTAAGAAAACACGTTAGAAAACCCCCCCAAAAATCCCCCCAACAGAAGCCCCCCCACTTGTCATTCTGCTTGATCTATACTAAAACGTTTAAAACAATTATAGTATTCATTACATACCAATAAAATAAAAAATGCTATAAAAAGCATGTTTTAGCATCTACGCATTGTTGAATGGTAGCCAGTGTCCACTTGAACAATGTTGGCATTTCACTCTCTAGTGCTTGATTACAGCAAAAAGCTGATGTGTTAATACGGTGTAGTGATGGAAAACAGTTCAAAGACTTTTACAAAAAAGGTGATTGGTCAGTTCATCTTTGAGAGAGTCTTTGTACTTCTTTATTGCTGCATCTGTATAACATTCCGTTTTTTTTATTTATTGAAATCTAGATTGACCAGATAGTGTTCATGAGATGTGGGCTGAGAGATTGCAGGGTTTTGAACTCCTCAAAGATGGTTTAAGTGATTTTTCTGCCCTGGCCTGCATCTTACTAGTGTTGTGGATGTACAAGAAATGGAACATACAGTTCAATTTTCATTCATTTCAAGGTTGCATTTTTTAGACTGTTGCTAATTTTCTGACAACTTTAAGGGGTATGTCTACTTGTACATAACTTGGGATCTGGTTTAACTTGGGATGTAACACAATAAACTCCAAATCACCATCCTATTGATTGTCATAACACGTCCGGAATTCTGATGGTACCGCCAATCTCCCCATTTTCAACTTTTCACTGCACATCCATGCTAAATCGTAGTGTGTATCAAAGTTTTTTTGTTGTCTGCAAGTTCATGAGGATTGTATCGGATGATGGAGAGTACACACATTGATGTTCCATTACGAATAGAACCAACACTGAACTTCAGTGAATGACTTGGATGCTGTACAGTGTTCTATGATGGAATTTCCCAAACCAGATATTGGAGCTATTTGATAACAGTTAATGGATCTGCAGTGTAAACAATCTTGG
>JAFLJL010016342.1:0-42459 GCA_018398815.1 Conus ventricosus
TTCTTTGGGCTATTCCTTTCTGTCATGGGGAGAGAGTGGGGGGGGGGGTCTAACAGACCTGTTGGTTGCTCTGCAGCGACAATCATGTTGGTGTTTGGACTTTGTGTATATTGGTCCACCCGTGACAACCACGTCAGTGTTTGGGACTCTGGTATACTGGTTCACAGTAAACATCTTTTTCATACACCCCAGTGTTTGGGGCTATAGTATACTGGTTCACCAGTAACAACCACGTCAGTGTTTGGGGCTATAGGTTTACTGGTTAGGGGAAAAAAAAAAAAATTTTACGGGGGTTAAAAAACCCCCCCAAAGGGTTTAAAACAACCCTTAAACCTTTTCCCAAAAGTTTGGGTTTTTTTTAAATGGGGGGTTTTTTTTTTTATTTAGGTTTTTTTTTTTTTTAAACCCGGGTTTTTTTCCAACCAGGGTCCCCCAGGGGGGGGGGGGGGGGGGGGGGGGGGGGGGGGGGGGGGGGGGGGGGGGGAAAAACCCAGTGGTTTGGGGGGGGGGGGGTTTTTTTTTTTTTTTTTTTTTTTTTTAGGAAAAAAAAAAAAAAAAAAAAAAAAAAAAAAAAAAAAAAATTTTTTTTTTTTTTTTTTTTTTTTTTTTTTTTTTTTTTTTTTTTTTTTTTTTTTTTTTTACTGGTTAAAGGCCCAGGAAACCCCACCAAACGTCAGGTTTGGGGTTTTTTTTTTAAAAAAGGGGGGAGGTATACGGGTTCACCAGTAACAGCCCTCATGTTTGGGGGCTGCAACTCTGCTAGGCGTAGTAGTACTTCTGTTACGTCTTTTACTATTGATTTTAGACGAAAGAGAGAGAGAGAGAAAAGAGAGAGAGAGAGAGAACTCATGACCAATGAATTTTAATGTCAATAGCTGACACCCCGTTATAAAAAGGGGGGGCGTGAACTATTCCCATATAAAGGAAAATTTCTGAAAAAAATTTACCCAACAATCAACTTTTTTAGACATCGGTACAAAACTCAACCCCTTTTTTTATTTTTTTTCTTTCTTTCTGCGTACGCAGGGATACCCTGCGGAAACTCCCTGTATCCCAGGCAGGGGAGTTTTGTGTGTATGACCCTTTTTTCCCCCCCCATTAAGGCAGCAATACTCCATCTTGGGGGGAAGGTCTGCTTTGCACGGTATCCATACCAACGGCCAAAGGCCTTCTCTTTTCCGAAAGTTGGTGAGGGGTTTTTTAACGTGTGTCAAGATGTTGTGCGTGCTTTTCACACACGGAACCCTCGGTTTATAGTCCATTCGAAGGGGGTGGGGAATGGGTCAGAACCAATTTAATTTCCGGGGAAAAAACCCCCCATACCGAAATTCGAACCCGCAACCCCGGATAAAAGTCCGGCGCTCAAACCAACGAATTCCCGGGCCCCCACTCACACCTCAAAGTCCAATTTTTTAAAGTTGTGTGGACAAAAGCAAAAACAAAACAACGAAACAAAAAAAATTTTCCCATTGATTGTCACAAAATAAGACCCCCGGGCACTGAATAGAAAAAAAGTTTCAAGGGGAAAATAAATTTTGGGAGACTTTTTTCTGTTTTACTAGCTTGGGCCCCAATAAAATTGCAAGGTTTTGACGCGATTCTTTTTCCCAAAGTGTAAATGTATAAAGCAATTGAAATTTTTGTAAATAGGCACCGAAACAAGCTACATTTTCGCAATATTGGAAAAGCACACAAGGGAAAATAAAAGTGACTCATTTTCATGGGTTTCTTTGCAGAGGGGAAAGTCTTTACGTTTTTGTATCAAGAAAACCTTTTTTGGGTTGGAAAAAAGCCCCTAATGTTCTTGTTCAAAAATCTTGCCAGTGCGCCTGTGCCATCACGTTACCCCCGATAAAAACTTTTCAGGTTGCGGGTTACTGTTAAATGAAAGAAACCATCGTATTTTTCATTTCCGTCCAGGAGATGCCAGTTTGTTGAAACATACAGAAATCGCTTAAATTCTGAGATAAACAATTTATCGTTTTCTACTTCTTGGCTTACCCAGACATGCCAAACCATTTTCAGTCAACAGTTTTTTTTACAGGATCCCCATTTAAAAACTTTCCATTTCATCTGTTGTACAACATTTTGTACGCCTGTTTACATAACCTTGGTAAGGGTTTTTTTAAATTTTAAAAACCCAATATTTAATACATCTTTTTTGGGTGTATATAAAAAGGGCCCTTCCAGTTTCCGAAAAAACCATTTTGTTGAAGAATTAAGGGAACACTTGGGAAACGCTTGATTGCAAAGATGGACATTTTCTATTTTTTTGTTGACCGCACCCCCCACAACCTCTGTGCATATTTTAATAGGGCTTATCTGAGTGTCGAAAAGTTTCCAGAAAAATCGATGGTTCAACTGAATCTAATTTTCCAATGTTCTAAGAATTTCGATCACCCCTCTCTTTCCTTTCCTACACATTTCTTAAAAAACCTGCATTAAACGAGTTTGGGGGTTGTAAATTCAGACGAGGATTTATAACTTTTTGTCACTTTTACTTCTGGTTACCGTACCACTTTTTTTCGGTCTAAAAAGCCCCCATTCTAAAAACATACTTTGGGTTTTTTTTTTTTCCAGATTAACACTAATTGAAAACCGACTGCTTTTTCTTTTAATGCGTCAACGGGTTTTGAAAACCCAATTATCGTATCAAAAGCAAAAAACATCATCTGCAAAAAACTAAGGAAAATTTAAATAGCATCGGGTACATTGAATACCGTGTCTCCCTCGTTGTTGATCCTATCGCTAATTGTTATGAAAAATGAGAAAAAGCGGGGGCTTAGAAGCTCCCTGCTTTACACCACGTGGCAGTCAAAAAATTGATAATTACCCTTTATCACACGCAACCCACTACAGATTCGTCATCCTCTAATGCCTTATACACTTTCCCGTTAATGCCTTTATTTCTAAAAATTTTCCCAAAAATTTCCTTTTTTCCCCAAAATCAAAAGGTTTTTTTTCAAAAGTAAAAAAGGCTACAAAAAATTTTAACTTTTTCGGGTAGAACTTCTGGAAAAGGCTATAAAAAAAAGATGTTTTATCGTGCTATAGTCTTTCCCTAAAACCCCGCTTGTTCTTCTATTATTGTTTCTCGGTTTCTGTCCATTAGTCTTTCGTTTGTTTAAAATATTGTGTAGTTTTTTTTAGCTTTTGTTAAAAGCCACCCCCATATTTGTCGGGGTTTTTGTGTCCCCCTTTTTAAAATTTGGTAATTATAAATTTAAACCCATTTTTTGGGGGAAAACTTTCCACTATCAAAAAAAGATTATAGTTAAAACCAAAAGTCCACTACCATTTTGCGTTTGAATTTTTAAACATTTCAGCATTTTTGCCCGGGGACCAGTTTTTTTTCCCATTTTTTAGGTTTTTTTTTCCTTTTACGCTCTTTTTTAGTGTTTGGATCTTAAAGAGGGCTCTTCGTTTCTTCCCCTCTGCTAGCCATCGGTCAGTTTTTCATGTACAGGTACTTTCGAAGTCACTAAAAACACTGGAGAAAGGGTCGTACCCGTGGTTTGCTAAATTAAAAACCATCCCTTTTCCCTGCTAACATTCTTATGTTTGACCAAAATTTTTGGATCGGGTTTGATCTTTAAAGCTTCTTATTTTCGTTTCATTAAAAACAACCCTTTTTTCTCTTTTTTTCAATTGCCCATCCCTTTTTCCTTTCTTTTATGTAAGTTTCTTTTTGCAATGCTTTTGTTTTTCAGGTAATTTTGCCTCTGAAAAGATCCAAAAGTCGAAAGACAGCCCCTTTTTTTCTTGCACAAAAATCAAACCAATATAGCACCTTTTTTTTCTTCCCCCAAACCCCTCCAAACCCAGGACGCTGCCCCCCCAAACATTGCACTTATAAAAAGTGGTCGCCCTGTTAACTCCTGGCAAGAATCATCGTGCTGTATTCAAACCCCTTAAAAATTTTTTCCCGATTTTCCCTTTCCCCTTTGTTTCAAAACCCCCAATACTCTTCAGACCACACTACCTTTTCCTTCTATTGTGGGTTAACTGGGAACCCCACCAAAATTTTTCAAAATTTTCCCCGGGAACAATTTAACCAAAGTAAAAACCCCCCCAACTTTAAATTTAAAAGTCCAAAACCTTTTGAAAAAAAAACGAAAAATTTTCCCTGGGGGGACACAAACCCAAAAATTACCAATCATAACAAAACCCAAAAATTTCCAAATAAATAAAAAACAAAAAACCCCCACCTTTTTTCCATTATTTACAACCCCAATTTTCCCCCACCACTTTTTTCCTCTCCCATTCCTCCGGGGAAAAAACTATTAAAACTCCCTTCCCTTTTTCGACCCCTTCTTTCCCATTTTCCCCCAAAACAAAACCCCAAAAACCCCGACAATTTTCCTTAAAAAAATTTTGCCTTTTTTTTGTTCAGCCGGGGTCTTCCCAACCCCGGGGCAATTTGCATTCACCATGTTTCTTACAATTTCAGCAATTTTTTTTTATTTAAAACAATACATTTCACAAAAAAGTTTTTGCGAAAAATTTTTTAAAGGAAAATTTTTTCCATAAAAAACTACCCGAAACGCACAATGAATTTTTTTCAAGAAATTTTTAATTTTAAAAATTTTCAAAAAAAAATTTTGTAAAATTCCGTTCCTACAAAAAGAAGGTTATATGTTTAAAAAGAAAAAATTTAAATTTTCTTTCTTTCTCATTGAAAAAAAAAATTGGTTCGTTCCGTGGGCCCCCAAAAAACCCACCCCCCCCCCCCCCGGCACCAGGGGAGTGATCCCCCTTTTCGCCGCCCCCCCCCCCCCCCCCCCCGCCCCCCCCGTGGGGGCCCGGCCCCGAGCGACCCCCTTGCCCCCCCCAAAAAACGTGCAAACCCAGGATCTTTCCCCTTTTTTCCCCCCCGGGGCTGGGTTTTGGGGGTTTTCCCGTCCCTGGGTTAAGCGGGGGGAAAACCCCCCCCCCCCCCTTCCCGTTTTTCTGGTTGTTCGTCGTTGTTACTGGGGGGTGTAACCCTTTTTTTCCCTGTCCCGGCCTTTCTGCCGTTTTGGGCCCCTTTTGCTGCTTTGACGTGCCCCCGCGTATTTTGGGGTATGCTCGGGGCCCTCTTTGCCGGCGTCGGGGCCCCCCCCCCCTTTAAAATCCGAACCCTTTTCTGGCCTTGCCACTTTCCCCCCATCGGGCGTCAGGTCGTGGGTTTTCCCCTTCTTTCCCAACCTCCCCCAACCCCCCCTCGTCCCACTGCCCCTTGCTTTCCAAAAAGGTTTACGTCTGGGGGTTTTCACCTACGGTACCCCCCCCCCCGGTTTTCCACCCCAACCTCCCGTCCAATCTTGGCCCCCCCCCCCCTTTACTATGTCACGCTCTGGACAAATTGTTTTCCTGGCCGGGGTCCCAACGGGGGTTGTCTCGGGAAACCCCCCTAAAAAAATCAATTTCTTTATCAGCCCCCACCCTCTCTCAGCCCTCGCGTTTGCAAAACCCTTGTTCCCTGTTTTTTGCCGGTCAAACGTCACCCCTTCACTGTGTTGGAAAATCACACGTCAGTCGTCCGCTGTTCAGCTTTATTCCTAAACAAAATCACGTCAAAGTGTTAGCGTGATTGCAGAACCACACGCAGCGCACGGGGTTCAGCTGTGATTGCAGAACCACACTATCTACCCGTTCCTTTGGGCAAACTCCCCATCCCCACGCTTTCCCGGTATTCGAACTCCAAATTCAGGCGAACCCGTTCCCTTATTTCAGAAACCCCTAAATGCACGGTTCACGTGACGAATACAGTCCCCTTTTTTTTCCCCGTTTCCTTTTTAAAGGGAAACCCCTCTTATTTCCCCTTTTCCAAATTTCCCATTCCAAAAATTTTACCAAACCCCAGGGCAAATGCACTAAACCCCCTTCAAGGGGACGAGGGGTTTCACTCTGCACAACTGGGCCAAATCTTTCCCGGGCTCGATTGGGGGTTAAAAACCACATGATTGGGGGGTGGGGAACCTCGATTTCCCCCGGGAGAACCGGGAACAAAGAAAGAAAGAGAAGAAGGGGAAAGGGGGGTAAAAGGGGAAAAAAGGGGGACCACAAGAAAAATAAAAAACCCAACCCCTTTTAGTCCTGTTTTCTGTCTTCCCCCCCAAAATATCCAAACCCCTAAATCTTAATTTTACTTCTGGAAACAAAAGGGGAAAAAAAGGAGGAAAAAAGAAAAGAAAAAAAAGGAAGGGGAAAGAAGGGGAAAGAGCGAGAAGGGGAAAAAAGAGAGGGTTTAAATTTTTTTACTTTTAATTGCCTTTTTGTTTTAAAGTCAAAATTTTAAATTGAAAACCCCTCAAAAAAATTTAAAGTAAAAAAACGTCAAATTTTAAAAAAAAAAACTTTTTAACCCCAAACTTTTTTGGCCCAAATAAAACCTTGTTTTTAAATGACTGAAAGGGAAAAAAAGAATTTCTTTTCCCGCCCACTCATTTCTTCTTTTTTGTTTAATTTTTAAAACATCGTTTTAATTTTTAAAAAAATTTTTAAAAAAAGGGTACTCGCCTCCCTTTTAAAATTGAAAAAAAAGAAATTTTTTTACAAAAATATTTAAATTTAATTTTAAAACCCCCCCAAACAACATTTTTGTTTTTCAATTCACAAATATTTTTTAATTAAAAAGGGCAATTCATTTAAAAAAAAGGTATTTCAATAGGGGGTTTTTTTTTTTGTTTTTTTTTTTTTGTGTTTTGTTTTTTAAAATTTCCCTGGTTGGTGGGGGTTGAATCAGTTCCCTTATAAAATGGGGGTGCTTTTATTTGGTTTTCAAACGTTTGGTTTAGTTTGCGCCTTTTTTTTTTTTTTGTTGGGGTCTTTTGTTTGGGTTTTTTTGCAGCAATGGTTTGGGTTTGGTGGTTTTTGTGGGGTATTTGGGTTTTTTGGTTTGTGTTGGAAAAAAGGGGTTTGTTTGTGTTGGTTTTTTTTTGATTGCATGTTCCTTAAAATTTTTTTTTGGTTTTAAAGTGGTTAGGGGTTTTTTTCTGGGCGGGGGGCGGCTCTGGTCTGCTTTTTGTTGTTTGGTGTTTGGTGTTTGTGGTTTGTTGGGGGGGTTGGGTTTTTCGTGCTAAAGCAGGGGAAACCCCCCCCTACGGGTTTAAGAAACCATCCCAGTATTTTCCCCCAAAAAACAGCTACACACGACCAAATACCACAGTGCGGATGGAATCCAACAGAAGGTGACATCAGTTTCCTTTTACATTACTCAAGACAGGAATAAATGACATATTTCAGTTTCAAAGAAAGTCGTTCGAAACATATTTAGAAAATTCTGTTGGCAGAACAACAATGAATCCACTACAAATAACAACATTAAATATTGCTTATGCAAGTCAATTAAATGTGACAATGCCATAAATAATACCAAAAGTAAACGATATTGGTGTGTGTGTGTGTGTGTGTGTGATTGTGCTGGTGTGTGTGTGTGTGTGTGTGTGTGTGCGTGCGTGCGTGCGTGCGTGCGTGCGTGCTTGCGTGCGAGCGTGCGTGCGGTGCGTGCGTGCGTGCGAGCGTGCGAGCGTGCGTCGTGCTGCGTGTGTGGAAGCATAAGGGAATCGCCCCGAAACCTATCGCACGATGAAGTAAATCACCTGGATGACCACGCTACTTCCTAGCAACACATTGCTGGCTTGTCCTGATGTTGAG
This sequence comes from Conus ventricosus, assembly GCA_018398815.1. Lineage (NCBI taxonomy): Eukaryota > Metazoa > Mollusca > Gastropoda > Neogastropoda > Conidae > Conus > Conus ventricosus. Next base: position 7,639 of record JAFLJL010016342.1, read on the forward strand.
AAAAAAACGCCATCTTTGTTCTACGCTGCCATCGGAATATTCCAAATGCGTGTCATGTATTTCTGTATGTCCTCCCTATTCTCTTCTCCTGAAAATTAACCAGAATGCCTTCACAAGCTTTTTGTAATCAATTATGATATTGACGTAAATCAGACGTTACTGGACTTGCCATATATTAATAATGGATCTCCTTAACGGGCTATATCATAACGCCGCTTATTTTTGTGCGCATTTGTTTTACTGACCATCTGAGGTCACTTCACGTAGCCTATTCACGTGAGGGACTGTATTACATGGGTTGGAAGGACGCCATCTTTAGATTATTTTGGCTCATCAATTCATGATGCAACATCCATATTCCGTTCTCGAAGGATTTCCAGATGTTTTTTGTTTTTTTCTCAGAAAAAAGCAAAATCTGACTTGCCTGCTGCAAGAAAGGCTGAGAGGGATTTCTTCTAGACCATGGATGATAGAAGGAACAATCAGAATCCAGAAATAGTATGTTTCAGCGCTAGGACTCTTCTTCCGGCATGAACTCACACAAAACGTATATTTACTATAAAAAAAAAAGCTTTGAAAGTCCTTGCCCCGCAAGCGTGGGCTCGGAGTCGCGCTGTCTGAAGCGTGCCTACACAACACTGCCAGTGCAGAATCCACACCGTCACATCCCATTTGCAGGCTCCAGCCCGGTATCCAACCACGGACACAGCTTCCACTCAACGCTTGGCAGTCAACACAAAACTCTTCCATTTAACAAGAGGAAGCAGTTCTAACAGCCATTAAATTTTTGGTCACCATTTTTGTATTTTTATGTATAGTTACTGCACGATCAGATAGACTTATAACAACATTTACCTTACCTTACCTCAGACATGAGCTATAAGCAACATTACCTTATCCTACCTCAATAGGAGCATAAGCTACATTACCTTACCTTACCTCAGACCTAGCTATAAGCAACATTTGCTTATCTTACCTCAGACATGAGCCTATAACAACATTTACCTAACCGTACCTCCAGATATGAGCAGAAGCAACATTACCTTACCTTACCTCAGATATGACTATAAGCACACATAACCTACCTGACCTCAGATATGAGCTATAAGCAACATTACCTTATCTTAACCGCAGACATGAGCTATAAGCAACATTACCATTACCTTACCTCAATAAGAGCTATAACCAACAGAACCTTAACTTACCTCAGATATGACTATATGCAACATTACCTTATCTTAAATCCTCAGACATAGCATAAGCAACATTACCTTACTTACTCAGAGATGAGCTATACCAACATTACCTACATTACACTCCTCAGATATGAGCGAGAGTTGTTCGTTTTCCAGCTGTGTTCTGACAAAATGCATCATGAACTGTGCATCGTTTTAGCGATTTATTTTTTCATGACATGTTATCAAAGCAGTCAGGCCGTTTCCTCCAAGCAAAGACCACAAATATGTGAAAAAAAAACCAAGAAAAAAAAAAGAAAATCAGTCCAATCTGCAGAATACAACATACATAATGTCTTGTGAATGGCGTTAAATTAAAAAGTATACAGAAAACAGTTCAAGAATCTTCGATTTCAATCATATTTTTGCCTAAAGCTGTCTCCCATGAGGAGGCCCTGCACTGCTTTTTTGCTGAGTCACTTCAATGGATATCCCGTTACATCAGATGCAAATTTCAGAGGCCCCAGTCACAGTCTTATATCTGAACCTCCGACTGACGACAATAATTTCCTCATCCGCATAGTCTGTGCCGTGTACCGCCCCTTGCCGTAAGGGAGACCACCCTAACATCACTCAACGAACATCCATTTTGAATTTACCAAACACAGACTCATCCACTGACATAGGATATGTCGACACTGAGTCACCATAAAGTTGACATGAACCGTGAGGGATTTTGATTTGTTCTGTTTTCTTTGTCATAACAACAACACAATGATAATAATAATGAGGATGAAGATAATAAATAACAGTCATAATAATGATAATGATCCAGAGATAATGACCAATAATAATAACAATAATAATACTGATAGTGAACATTTTTTACAGCGCCTTGCCAAAATCTACACTCTCGTTTACACTGGTCGCCTATCCTGTTTGTGCCGACTGAAGACTCCTGCCGCGCTTCATTCAGTCTTTTTTCCGTGTCATCCAGTCAATATCGTTCACTACTCCATTTCTTTACTTTCCTTCATTCGTTTCCATGAAAGCAGATGGATGATGATATGAATGAATGATGATGCGATGATGATGATGCTGATTCTGCTGCGATGATGATGGCTGGATGCTGATGCTGATGCTGATGATGATGATGGTATGAGATGAGATGATATGAGCTGAGGCCTGATGGATGGTGATATGATGAGATGATGAAGATGATATGAGGATGAAGATGATGATGATGATGCATGAAGCTCTATTTGGTCTGATATTCTAATGACAAGGCTGTACTCAATCGCCATGTCCAATACAAATCCCGTTGCCCAAACAGACAGCAAGCTCACTGGCTTGGTTGAATAATAGTTCAACACTGTCACAGACTATTCATGTAAGGAATCAAAGTTAACGTGCTGTGCAGTCCTTCCCGTCAATGGGCCCGTGGCAACGTTTCAGCGACTGTCGTGAATGCGAAACCCCCCCCTCCCCACCCCCCTCCCCAACCCACCTCCCCACCCCACCCATTCCCGCGATATCAACACAGGCTGCTGATCCCACATCAAATGTATCGACATTTTTTTCTGTTTCTTTCTTCTCACCCCCCCCCCCCCACCCCCCTTTCACCCGACCCTTCTCTGTCTCTGTCTGTCTCTGTGTGTCTATCTCTCGATCTCTGTCTGTCTTCTCTCAGTCTGACCTGTCTGTCTGTCTGTCCGGTCTGTCTCTCTTCTCTCTCTTTCTCTCTCTCTCTCTTCTCTCGCGCTCTCTCTTCGGTCTATCTCTCTAGCTCGGGGGTTGTCCTGTTCGCTCAGTCTGTCTGTCTCACTCTCGCTCTCTCTCGGCTCTCTCTCCTCCTCTCACTCTCTCCTCATCTCCTCTTCATCTCTCTTCTCTCTCTCACTCTCGGAGGCAAAAAGATGCGATTTCAAAACACTGATTTAGTTTTGCTGACCCCTGCAAAGAGTGCACAAGCGACTCGGGGGCCAAGTGGTGAGACATTTTCGTACAGAGACATTCGTTTAGATACCGTGAAGACGAGGATATCCAGAAAGGATAGACTTGTACTGTGGAAAGCAGACGTGCGTTTTCGTCAGGTCCATGAGTCAAGCGCAGAAAAGTAAACAAAATCCGCCATGTATACGAAAACGAGGCTGTCATAACAGTGGCGATGTTGTGTTTCCTTCACCGTTTGCTTGGTGTGTGCTCTCCTTGCCTGAACTGTGTGTCAGCAAATGCTCAGTCTGTGACGAGTCATGGATGTTTTTTCACACACATCCTCAGAAGAAGTGTGCAAACTGCCTTCAAGCGTAACGCCGTATGTTGACGGAGAGGGCAGTGTTTATAGCCCCACACACTGTGCCAACACTTACAACCTGCCGCCAGTGCTCATTCACGCTGTCTTCATTGTGTGTTCTGCATGCCACTTGTGCACTGCGTCGTTTGCTGGTATCACACATATAGATGCGAAACCCCGGCCCACTGATCTGACACAGACACGACCAAAGAGCGACAAAGTTGGCTACCTCTGGCGATTCCACACTACCCACGTGGACTCGCACATCGCAAACCCGATGCGTGAAACAAATCCTTCACGCTATAAGAAGCAGGAAAGCAAGCACAAAGCCAGAATTAAGCAATGATTCGAGGTGATCTGTCTGCCATCAAGTCTGAGAGCTGGAAAGAGTGAATGTGAAATGAGTGACGAAATCACAAGAACGTTGCAATAGCTAAGAAAACAACACATATCTGTCAAACACTGTCTCCCAATAAAATGATATGATACGTCACAGAACTGTACTCGCCACACTAAACAGAACGAAGAGACACAGGTACCTATCGGAGTCTGTTTGAAAATTCGAACCGGAAATCATCACATGAAAGCGAAATAGACAGCTTGAAGAATATTCCCGCAGAGTAATCTCCGACTGTTTGAATCCCTCAACTGCGCCGAGAGAAAGCTATGATGAGGGTGCTGCAGCTGTTGTGCATGCATTGAATAGCTTTTGGTGGCCCAAGAATTGGGCCTGTAGACGATATTGTCCGACCCATCGGATAGGACAAGGTGATCCAAAACCCATGATCATCAAACTCAGAAACTCGAGGGACAAGATGGTACTGTTGAAGAATAAAGACTGTCGTGATCAGCTGCAGGCCCAAGGTGTCCGGATCGGGGGCTAACATCTTACAACTCAGGCAGGCCATGGTGTCCACAGGCAAAAAGGGATGACTCTCTGCTTATTTTGTGCGAGGTGTAAATAACGAGCGGCCAAACGACCTCCACAAAACGATCAGCACCAGGCAAGACCAGGCACGGATGACAGACCCACACCCGCACAACACCCCCCACACCGGACCCATGGAAGGAACACAAGGGCAAGAAGGGCAACACGCCAAACAACGCCCAGTGACAACGTCAACAAACTCCCGCTATTATTTCATGGGGAAACTCGCGGCATGCGACCCCGGACAACACCCTCCTAGCCAGTTCTTCTCACAGCAAAAGGGGAAGGACAGAGGGGGAGAATGGTGGATGAAAATCGGACCCTCGGGCTCACGTGGTGAGGGACTACAGCACATGCTGGTGGGGGAGGGGGAGAATAGAGGGAGGGGGGCACACTGCAGACCGTAGTAAAGACAGACAGCAGACAGAGTTGAAAGGTTACCTGTCAGGAACGCTTGCATCATTTCCCGCGCCACTGGTAGTGGCAGTGACGATAGGCGAGCCTTGCGATCTGGTCTACGCTCCAGTGACAAATAGGACAAGCATGAATCAACCGGCAACGCGATTACGTTTCTGATTTATAACATTCGAGGGTCTTCTGAGTAAAATTAATTTATCTTTATTAATTATGTTCGTGAATTTGATTTCGTGTGCTTGACTGAACTTTTGTTGGTACATATTACTCTGAAGATGGTTTCAAGATATGCAAAATTGATGCTGCCTCTACAAATTATCTTCGCAAAAGAAATTCAGGTGGAGTTTGGTGCGTAAAAGAATGCTTTTTTTCTCAGTTTGTTAAGAGTTAGAGTAAAGTGCGATAATTTTGATTGTGTGAATTGATAAATGTTTATTTGAATGGAAAAAGGACGTTTATTCAATTGCTGGTTATGTTCCCCCTGAAGGTATCTTATTAAAATAACTGTGACCATGAAAAATGGCATTCTTATTGTGAAAACACCTGTCAGACTTGCTCGAAAAGGAAGATATGAAGTTATTTTTGTGCATCTTAATTCGAGGACAGGATATGACAACCGAAAGACTGAAAATATGTTGATTATTTACACCCCTAAGGAAAACCTGGATTATGATGAAGGAGAAAAGTTCCTACGATGTTCTAATATACAACTGTTAATGATTTGGTAAATCACTGTTGACTTTTTTTCATGTCCCCTGGTTTTGAAATATTAAATGGTTGCCTGACAATGGGAGTCACATGCGATTTTTTACATATATTTCACCGCACGGAAGCAGTACCATTGAGTATTTTATTGTGTCTGAGGAACTGCTTGGTTACTGTGACATGCTTATTAATGAACAATTGTATTCTTGGCACTTGCCTGTTGAAATGCATGGAGAAAGGAAGGAGTGTTTTTTGTGGAAAGAGAGCCAACAGTGTCGTGCAGGAAAAAGTTGTGGGGGGAGGAAAATGCACAGATATATAGAGAGGAACTGAATCCTAATAACTTAAAGAGAGCTTAACTAGCAAACAATCTTTGGGATTTGATGTAAATGAATTGTTGATCTTTTTTCAATGCGTTAAAGGAGCTGCTGCGTGTATGTATCCGTGTGTTTGGGAGGTAACAAAAAAATTAATGATGGTTTTGATAGGATTTGTGAAAGAGATGAAAAAACAAGTCAAGGGCCTCCTCAGAAGTTACAGAGACGTTCTAAAACAAACCTATTAACGAAGACAAAGTTACGTAAAGCTAGAACAGAGTATAATAAATTAAAAAAAGATAAAAAGAAGAAATTTTGAATTTTGATAGATTATAACACTGAAAGCATCTGTTAACAACCCAAAATTTGTTTTTGGTCCGCAATAAGATCAATAAGGCATAAAAACTTTATCGACAATCAAATCAACGGGTTGACCAGCACAAAATCACTTTCTAATATCTAGTTTTTTAACATCATTTGCTATTCTGATTCTCAGGAGGATAGATTTGATGTAGAGGACGAATATCCTCAGAGAACCTTTATTTAATGATCCAATACTACAAGAGAGGTAAAGGCAGTATTAAAAGTTTAAAATGTATAAAAGGCGCAGGCCCCAGATCGATAATCAATAATGTTGAAAAATTCTATAATCGGATACAGAATGTCTTATCAATTTGTTTAACCGCCAGACTTTTTTCCATCGTGGAATTTCCCAACCGTTGTTCAAATTCAATAATTGTACCCTTTTTAAAAAAGGGGGTGAAACATAAAATATTGCCGATAATTAGAGAGGGGTAATCTTACAAGTCTGTACTGGGTAAAATTTATCTAGCATCTTGAATAAAAAGATTAACGCAAATGGGCAGAGAGGGAGGAAAAAAATTATTGAACCACAAGCAGGTTTTTCAGAAGGATTATAGTACATAAACCGATCATATGTTCACCTTGTTATTCCAGTATTCCCAGCGCTATATTTCAAGAATCAAACTCTGTATGTACATTTGTTGATTTTTCGTAAGGCTTTGAATTCCGTCAATATAATATATTATGGATTCCTAAGAAAATCTGGTGTTGACGTAAATTGTACAAGGCTTAAAGATAGAGTACCGTTTTTGAGCTTGTGTTCGCGACACATTGTTTGTATTCTAAATAATTTCTCTTGTACAAGTAGGTGTAAACAAGGCTGCATATTAAGTCCACAATTATTCTCTTTTTTTATCAATGAACTTGCTAATAGCGTTGTCTAAACGTGAAGACATGGCTTAAGTTACTACTTCCACAGCAGTTGAAATATTTCTTATTACGTTCGCCGATAATGTTATTTTGTTTTCAGATACTCCAAGAGGACTCCAAAACCAACTTAATGTGCGCAAATCTGATGCAGATCGATTGCCCTTTAACAGTAAATTTAGACAAAACTAACATAATCGTTCCGCAAAGAGGGTAAAGCTATCCAAACGTAATATGGTGGTAACGTAAAGATGAGTCAATGACAAACCAATATAAATACCTTGGGCATAAATTTTCAACCACAAAAATTAAGTTTGACACAAGGATGTCAGAAACAGCCCAGAAAGGGAAAAAAGGGTAATTGAAATTCTTCGTGCTTGAGAAGACTTTGGATCCTCTGATATTATTCTGTTTTGGAAATTAATTTGATTCCCTCAAATTGAACCGTTGCTGACGACTTGCGCTGAAATTTGGATTAAAGGAAAACAAACAAATGGAAAATGTTCACAACTTATGCCATTAAGAATGTTTAAAATATACCTTTACATCTTTCAAAAAAAATGTCGTTACGGTGAATATAAACCCCCGTTGCTTATAAGAACCTATGTTAAATGACTAGAACTGGCCTAAAACTAACCCGGTTACCAGTAACTCCGGATATGTAAACAGGCGTATGAAATGCGTCCGTTAGCATCATAAATGGCATCAGATATCAAAAGAGCTTTAAAACCGAAAATGGAATTTGGCATAATTTGGTTATGCAAGGGGTGGAAAATGAAAATCTGTTTTTTGTATAATTTTAAACAGCGGCTTATTGAGTTGTTATCAACAAAAACTGGCACTCAACATATAACAAAAATATAAAGACGCCTGATATAAATTCATTTTAAAGATTACTTCACCTGAAAAAATACCTAAACATTAAACAAATCAATTGGCACCGGGATACTTAGCAAGATTTAGGATGAGAACGTTAGGACTGTTTATAATAGAAGCTGGTATTTCAAAGATGTTCCTGAACAATGCTGTAATGTTCCTTTGAGTTCAGACGGACTAGAGAAAAGCACATTTTTTTGTTCGTGTGTAAGGGAATATGATGGTTTACGTGTGACATGTACTCTTAATTTTGGTATTCGTGATGTAATAGACATGATCTTGTTGGTATTCTTTCAACGGAAAATGAGGATATCTATTAAATGCTGCTAATTTCATAACGACGCATATAACCTAAGGCCGAAAGACTTCTATTTTGAATTAAGACCTACTCCTAAGATAATTTTACGTGTATTAGGTTTTACGAGTCACTTAAGATATAAGCCGATAATCCATGTTTGTCATCATTTTATGTATTGTATTTTTGTCGGTTATCGAACACAGAGGGTCGGAAATACTAGCCCTGGGTGGAATTTAGGACTTTCCTCTTAAATTGAGGTACATGTCCTTAGATATATGGTTCATTATGTTTGTCGTTTTTGTTTCATTAATCGACGTTGACCAATTCGGAGCATTGTAGTTGTGATATAAGTGATTTACTTGGTTTGAATGCATTATAGGCCATATTTGCAGTATTTTCTGTATTTTTGCACTTCCATGGCAGAGAGCGTATATCCGCTATTTGTCTGTAAAATGTCACTGTCATTGTCATTTCTCTCTCTCTCTCTCTTCTGTCGACGCTTATATGTTTACAATAAAAACATAGTGTTGGCAAAGTCATGATAAAAAACATTAAGGGGACGACGCAAAGGAAAAAACCGGATTACAAGAGGACCGAAAACAGAGACAGCAGAAAGACAGACGGACAAGAGAAGAAGAACAGACACAGAAAGACAGACGGACAGAGGAGAGAGAGAACAGACACAGAAAGACAGACGACAGAGAGAGAGGAACAGACACAGAAAGACAGACGGACAGAGCGAGAGAGAACAGACACAGAAAACAGACGACAAGAGAGAAGAGAAGAACAGACACAGAAAGACAGAACGGACAGAGAGAGGACGGACAGACACACAGAAAGACAACGACCAGAGAGAGAGAGAGGAGAGGACAGACACAAAAACAGACGGACAGAGAGAGAGAACAACACAGAAAGACTGACGGACAAGTGAGAAGAACAGACACAGAAAGACAGACGACGAGAAGAGAGTCAGAGAAAGACAGACGACAAGGAGAGAAGAACAGACTACAGAAAGACAGGAACGGGACAGAGAGAGATGAGAGGAGAGAGAAGAGAGAAGAGAGAGAGAGAGAGAGAGAGAGAAGAAAACAGAACACAGAAAGACAGACGACAAAAAGAACAGACACAGAAAAGACAGCGACGAGAGAGAAGAGACACACAGAAAGAAGACGGACAGAGAGAGAGAAGAGAACAGACACAGAAAGCTAGACGGACAGAGAGAGAGAGCGAGAGAGAGAGTAGAGAGAGAGAGAGAGAGAGAGAGAGAGAGAGAGAGAGAGAACAGACACAGGAAAGGACAGACGACAGAGAGAGAGAGAACAGACAGAGAAAGACAGAACGACAGAAGAGAGAACAGACACAGAAAGACAGACGGACAGAGAGAGAGAGAGAGACACAGAAAACAGACGGACAGAGAAAGAGAGAGAACAACACAGACAGACCAGACGGACCTAAAGAGAGAGAACAACACAGAAAGACAACGGACAGAGAGAGAGAGGACAGACACAGAAAGACAGACGGACAGAGAGAGAGAGAGAGAACAGACACAGAAAGACAGACGGACAGAGAGAGAGGAGAGAGAGAGAGAGAGGAGAGAGAGAGAGAGAGAGAGAGAAGAACCGAGAGGGGAGAGAAGAAGAGAGAGAAGAGAGAGAGAGAAGAAGAAGACAGACACGAAAGACAGTCGGACAGATAGCGAGAGAACAGACACAGAAAGACAGACGACAAGAAGAGAGAGAACCGACACAGAAAGACAGACGGACAGCGAAGAGAGAGAGAGAGAGAGAGCGAGAGGGAGAGAGAGAGAGAGAGAGAGAGAAGAGAGATAGTGAGAGAGAGAGAGAGAACAACACAGAAAGACAGAGCGACAGAGAGAGAGAGAACAACACAGGAAAGACAGACGACAGAGAGAAGAGAGAACAACACAAAAGACCAACGGACAAAAGAGAGAAAGAACAGACACAGAAAGACAGACGGACTGTGATAGAGGGACAGACACAGAAAGACAGACGGACAGAGAAGAGAGAGAGAAGAGAAGAGAGAGAGAGAGAGAGAGAGAACAGACACAGAAAGACAGACGACAGAGAGAGCGAGAACACACAAAAGACAACGGACAGAGAGACAAGGACAGACATCTGAAAGACAGACGACTAGAATAGAGGACAGACACAGACAGACAGACGGAAACAGAGAGAAGAGAACAGACAACAGAAAGACAGACGGACACAGTGAGAGAGAACAGTACACAGAAAAGACAGACGGACAAGAAGAGAGAAACAGACACAGAAAGACAGACGACAGAACGAGAGAGACACAAACAATAAAGAAAAGATCGGACAGAAGAGAAGAAGAACAGACACAGAAAGACAGAACGGTTTAGAGAGAGAGAGAGAGAGAGAGAGAAGAGAGCGAGAGAGAGAGAGAACAGACACAGAAAGACAGGCGACAGAGAGAGAGAGAACAACGTCAGAAAAGACACGACAGAGAGAGAGAGAACAGACTCAGAACGACAAACGGAACAGAGAGAGAGAGACAGACACTAAAAGACAGACGGACAGCGAGAGAGAACAACAACGAAAGACAGACGACAGAGAGAGAGAGTAGAGACAAAACAGAAAACAGAACGGACAAGGAGAGAGAGAACAACACAGAAAGACAGGCGACAGAGAGAGAGAGAACAGACTCAGAAAGACAACCGACAGAGAGAGAGAAACAACAAACCGATAGACAGACGACAGAGAGAGAGACAGCCACAAAAGACAGACGGACAGAGAGAGAGAGGAGAGACACAGAAAGACATACGACAGTAGAGAGAGAGAACAGACACAAAAGACAACGCAAGAGAGAAGAGAGAGAGAGGAGAGAGAAGAGAGAAAGAAGAGAGAGAGAGAAGAGAGAGAGAGAGGAAACTGACACAGAAAGAAGACGGACAGAGAGAGAGAGAACAGACACAGAAAGACAGACGGACAGAGAGAGAGAGAGAGAGAACAGACACAGAAAACAGACGGACAGAGAGAGAGAGAGAACAGACACAGAAAGACAAACGGACAGAGAGAGAGAGAGACAGACACAGAAAGACAGACGGTCAGAGAGAGAGAGAGAACAGACACAGAAAGCCAAACGACTGAGATAGAGACATGACACAGACAGACAGACGACAGAGAGAAGAGGACAGACACTGAAAGACAGAGGGACTGAGATAGAGGGACAGACTCAGAAAAGACAAGAACGGTACACAAGAGAGAGAGAACAGACACAGAAAAGACAACGGACAGAAGAGAGAGGGACAGACACAGAAAGACAACGGACAAGAGTCGAGAGGACAGACACAGAAAGACAGACTGACAGAGAGAGAGAGAGAGAAGAGAGAGAGAGAGAGAGAGAGAGAGAAGAGAGGACAGACACAGAAAGACAGACGACAAAGAGTGAGTGGAGACACAGAAAGACAGACGGACAGAGAGAGAGAGAACAGACACAGAAAGACAACGGACATAGAAAGAGAAGACATACACAGAAAGACAGACACAGAGAAAGAGAACAGACACAGAAAGACATACGACAAGAGGAGAGAGGACAACACAGAAAGACAGATGGACAAGAAGAGAGACAGACACAGAAAGACAAACGACAGAGAGAGAGAGAGATCACAGAAAGACAGACGGACAGAGAGAGAAGAACAGACACAGAAAGACAGACGGACAGAGAGTGAGAGGACAGACACAGAAAGACAGACGGACAAGAAAGTAGACAGACACAAAAGACAGAGACAAAGGAAGAGACAGACACAGAAAGACAGAGGGGGGGTAAGACTGACAGAGGGGAAGACAACACAGAAAGCCAGACGACAAGGGGAGAGAAACAGACACAGAAAGACAGAGGACAGAGAAAGAAAGAGAACAGACACAGAAAGGGACAGGGACGGACAAAAGAAGAGAGAACAGACACAGAAAGACTGACGACGGAGATAGAAGGACAACAACTGAAAGAGACAGACTCCCCCCAGAGAGAAAGAGAGAGAGAGAGAACAACCACAGAAAGACAGACGACAGAGAGAAGAGAACAGACAACAGAAAGACAGACGGACAGAAAGAAAAGAGAAGACACTGAAAGACAGACGACGGAGATAGAGGACAGACACAGAAAGACAGACGGAAAACAGAGAGAGAAACAGACACAGAAAGACAGACGAACACAGAGAGAGAGAACAGACCCAGAAAGACAGACGGACAAGAGAGAGAACACACCAAAGCAGACGGACGAGAGAGAGGACACACACAGAAAGCCAGACGGACAAGAGAAAAGAACAGACACAGAAAGACAGACGTTAGAGAGAGAGAGAGAGAGAGAGAGAGAGAGAGAGATAGAGAGAGAGAGAGAGAGAGAGAGAGAGAGAGAGAGAAGAACAGACCCAAGAAAGAGACAGGCGGACAGAGAGAGAAGAATCATTACTCAGAAAGACAAACGACAGAGAGAGAGGAGAACAGACACAGAAAGACAGAACGGCCAAGAGAGAGAACAGACACAGAAAGAACAGACGGACAGAGGAGAGAGAGGAGAGACACAGAAAGACAGACGACAGAAGAGAGAGAAGAACAGAACACAGAAAGACAGACGGACAGAGAGAGAGAGAGAGAGAGAATGAGGAGAGAGAAGAGAGAGAGAGGAGAAGAAACAACACAGAAAGACAGAACGGACAGAGAGAGAGAGAACAGACACAGAAAGACAGACGGACAGAGAGAGAGAAGAGAAATGGAACAGACACAGAAAGACAACGGACGAGTAGAGAAGAAGAGAACAGACACAGAAAGACAGACGGACAGACGAAGAGAGAGAGAACAGACACAGAAAGACAGAACGGACAGAGAGAGAGAAGAGAACAGACCAGAAAGACCGCACGGACTGAGAATAGAGGACAGACACAGAAAGACAGACGGACAGATAGAGAGAGGACAGACACTAAAACAGCTGGACTGAGATAGAGGACAGACACAGAAAGACAGTCGACAGAGAGAGAGAGGACAGTACCAGAAAAGACAGAACAGACAGAGAAGAGAGAAGAAGAGAAGAGAGTGAGAGGAGAGAGAGAGACATGGGGGGCGGGGGGGGCGGGGGGAGGGGGGGGGGGGAGTAAACAACGACAGAGAGAAGAGGAACACAGAAAGACAGACGCGGAACAGAGAAAAGAACAGACACAGAAAGACTGACGACATAGAGAGAGAGACAGACAACAGAAAGACAGACGGACAGAGAGAGAGAGAACAGAACACAAAAGACTGACGGACAGAAGAGAGAGGGACAGACTCAAAAGACAGACGACAGAGAGAGGAGAGGACAGACACAGAAAACAAACGACAGAGAGAAAGAGAAAGAACAAAAGACCAGACGGACAGAGAGAGAGAGACCAACACAGAAAGACAGACGACAAGAGAAGAGGACATACACAGAAAGACAGACGACAGAGAGAGAGGACAGACACAGAAGAACAGAGGGACAAAGGAGAGAGGACAGACACAGAAAGACAACGGAACAGAGGAGAGAACTGACACAGAAAGACAGACGGAACAGAGGGGGAGAGAACAGACACAGAAAGCCAGAGGACAAGGGAAGAGGACAGACACAGAAAGACCGACGGACAGAGGGAGAGGACAGACACAGAAAGACAGACGGACAGAGGGAGAGAAGAACAGACACGCGAAAGACCGACGACAGAGGGGAAAACAACCAGAAAGACAGACGACAGAGGAAGAGAACAGAACACAAGAAAGACAGACGGAACAGAGGGGGAGAGACAGACACAGAAAGACAACGGACAAGGGAGAGAAACAGACACAGAAAAACAAACGACAGAGAAGAGAGAACAGACACAGAAAGACAGACGGACAGAGGAAGAGGAGAGACACAAAAACAGAGGGACAGAGAGAGAGCGACAGACACAAGCAAGACCGACACGACAGAGGGAGAGAGGACAGACCCAGAAAGACAGAACGGACAGAGAGAGAGGAGGACCGACACAGAAAAGACAGAACGGACACAGAGAGAGAGAGAACAGACACAGAAAGCCAAGGACAAGGGAGAGAATAACAGACACAGAACGACAGACGAAGAGAGAGAGAACAGACACAGAAAGACAGAACGGACAGGAGAGAGAGAGACAGACACAGAAAGACAGAAAACGGACAGAGATAAGAACAGACAACAGAAAGACAGACGGACAGAAGAGAGAGGGCCAGACAAGAAGACAGACGACAGAGAGAGAGGACAGACACAGAAAGACGACGGACAAGAGAGAGGAGAGGAACAGAACACAGAAAGACAGACGGACAGAGAGAGAGAGAACATACACAAAAGACAGACTGGACAGAGGGAGAAGGACAGACACAGAAAGACAACGGACAGAAGGAAGAGAAGAATAGACACAGAAAGACAGACGAACAGAAAGAGAGAGAACAGACACAGCAAGACAGACGACAGAGAGAGAGGACAGACACAGAAAACAGACGACAGAGAGAAGAGGACAGACACAGAAAGACAGACTGACAGACAGAAGAGAACAGACTCAGAAAGACAGACGGACAAGAGAGAGAGGACAGCCACAGAAAACCAGACGCCAGAGAGAAGAGAGAGAGAGAGAAGAGAGAAGAGAGAGAGAGAACATACACAAAAAAGACTGACGAAGAGAGAAGAACAGACACAGAAACAGACGGACAGAGAGAGAGAGATAAGAACCACACAAAAGACAGAACGGACAGAGAGAGAAGAGAGAACAACCCAGAAAGACAGACGGACTGTGATAGAGGGACAGCACAGAAAGACAGAACGGACAGAGAGGAGAGCCAACCTGAAAGACAGATGGACTGAGATAGAGGACAGACCAGAAAGACAGACGGACAACAGAAGAGAGAACAGACTCAGAAAGACAGTACGGACAGAGAGAGAGACAGACACAGAAAAGACAGACGGAGAAGAGAGATGACAGACCACAGAAAGAAACAGACTGACAGAGAAAGAAGAGGAGAGAGAGAGAAGAGAGAGAGAGAAAGAAGAGAGAGAGAGGACTGACACAGAAAGACAGACGGACAGAGAGAGGGAGAGACACAGAAACAAGTAACGGACAGAGAGAGAGAGAACAGACACGAAAGACCCCCCCCAAAAGGAACGGACATAGAGAGAGAGGACAGACACAGAAAGACAGACGGACAAGAGAGAGAAACAGACACAGAAAGACAGACACAAGAGAGAGAGGACAGACACAGAAAGACCGACGACAGAGAGAGAGAGGACAGACACAGAATGACAAACGGACAGAAGAAGAGAGAGAAGATAACACAGAAAAAACGAGGACAGAGAGAGAGAGAACAGGACACAGAAAAGACAGACGGACAAGAGTGAGAGAGAAACACCACAGAAAAGACAGAGGACAGAAGAGAGAGACAGACACAGCAGACAGACGGACAGAGGGGAGAAAACAGACCAGAAAGACAGACGGACAGAGGGGGAGAAATACAGCCCAGAAAGACAGAGGGAACAGAGGGAGAGAGACAGACACAGAAAACAGACGACAGAGGGGGAGAGGACAACACAGAAAGACAGACGGACAAGGAGAGAGAACAACCACAGAAAGCCAGACGGACAGAGGGGAAAAACAGACAAAGAAAGACAGACGACCAGAGGGCGAGAGAACACACAGAAAGACAGACCGGACAGAGGGGAGAGGACCAACACAGAAAGACAGACGGACAGAGGGAGAGAACAGACACAGAAAGACAGAACGGACCGAGAGAGAGAGAACAGACACAGAAAGACAGACGACAGAGAGAGAGGAAACACAGAAAGACAGAGGGAGCAGAAGAAAGACTGACACAGAAAACAACTACAGAGCAAGAGACAGACACAAAAGACAGACGGACAAGAGAGAGAGGACAACACAGAAAAGACAGAAGACGGACACAGAGAGAGCGAGAACCGACACAGAAAGACAGAGGGACAGAGGGAGAGAGAACAGCAACAGAAGACAGACGGACAGAGAGAGAGAACAGACACAGAAAGACAGACGGACGAAGAAAGAGACAGAACAGAAGACAGACGACAGAGATAGAGAACAAACACAGATGAAGACAGACGGACTAGAGAGAGGACAACAAACAGAAAGACAGACGGACAAGAGAGAGACAGACACAGAAAGACAGACGGACAGAAGAAGAGAGAGAACAGACAACAGAAAACAGACGACCAGAGAAGAGAGAGAACATACACACAAAGACAGACGACAAGGAAGAGGACAGACACAGAAAGACAGACGGACAGAGAAGAGAGAGAACAGACACAAAAGACAGACGGACAGAGAGAGAGAGAACAGACACAGAAAGACAACGGACAGAGAGAGAGAGGACAGACACAGAACGACAGACGGACAGAGAAGAGAGACAGACCCAGAAAGACAGACGGACAGAGAGAGAGAAAAGACACAAAAGACAACGACAGAGAAAGAGAGACAGACACAGAAAAGAACAGACGGACAGAGAGAGAGAAACAGACACAGAAGACAGACGGACCAGAGAGAGAGAGAGAGGAACGACTCAGAAAGACAGACGGACAGAGGAGAGAGGACAGACACAGAAAGACAGACGGACGAGCGAGAGAGAACAGACACAGAAAGACAGACGGAACAGAGAGAAGAGAGAAACAGACAACAGAAAGACAGACGGATAGCAGAAGAGAGAACAGACACAGAAAGACAGACGACAGAGGAAGAGAGAATCGACACAGAAAGACCAGCGACAAGAAGAAGAGACAGACACAGAAAGACAGACGGACAAGAGAGAGAGGACAGACACAGAAAGACAGACGGACAGAGAGAGAGAGGACAGACACAGAAATACCACGGACGGAAGAGGGAGAGAGAACAGACACAGAAAACAGAACGGACAGAGAGAGAGAGGACAAACACAGAAAGACAACGACAGAGGGAGAAGAACAACACAGAAAGACAGACGGGACCGAGAGAGAGAGGACAGACACAGAAAGACAAACGGCAGAAGAGAGATACAGACAACAGAAACACAACGACAAGAGAGAGAGAACAGACACAGAAAGACAGACGGACAGAGGGAGAGAGGACAGACACAAAAGACAGACGGACAGGAGAGAGAGGACAGATCCCAGAAAGACAGACGACAGTAGGTAGAGAGGACCGACACAAAAAGACAGACGGACAGAGGAGAAGAGGACAGACACAGAAAGACAGACGGACAGAGAGAGAGAGGACAGACACAGAACGACAGACGGACAGAGGGAGAGAGGACAGACACTGAAAGACTGACGACAGGAGAGGAGAGAACAACACAAGAAAGACAGACGGACAGAGAGAGAGAGAACAACACAGAAAGACAGACGGAAGAGAGTGAGAGACAGACACAGAAAGACAGACGGACAGAGAGAGAGAGGACAGACACAAGAAAGAGAGACGGAACAGAGAGAGAAGAACAACACAGAAAGACAGACGGCACAGAGAAGGCGAGAGAGGACAGACACAGAAAAGCACAGACGGACAGAGAGGAGAGAGAACAGACACAGAAAGACAGACGACAGAGCAGAGAGAGGAGCAGACCACAGAAAGACAGACGGACGAGAGAGAGAGACAGACACAGAAAAGAGACGGGACAGAGAGAGAAGAACAGACACAGACAAGACAGACGGACAGAGAGAGAGAGAAGGACAGACGCGAAGTACCAGACGGAACATAGGAGAGAGGACAAGACACAGAAAGACACGACGGACTGAGATAAGGGACAGAAACAGAAAGACAGACGGAACCGAGAGAGAGAGGACAACACTGAAAGACAGATGACTGAGATAGAGGGACAGACACAGAAAACAGACGGACACAAGAGAGAGAACAGACACAGAAAGACAAGACGGACAGAGAAGAGAGGACAGACAAGAAACGACGACGGACAGAGAGAGAGAGACAGACACAGAAAGACAGACGGACAGAGAAAGAAGAGAGAGGACAGACACAGAAAGACAGACGGACAGAGTAGAGGAGAGACACAGAACGACCGACGGACAAGAGAGAGAGAACAGACACAGAAAACAGAACGGACAGAGGAGAGAGGACAGACACGAAAGACAGACGGACAGAGAGAGAGAGAACAGACACAGAAAGACAGACGGACAGAGAAGAGATCGAGACAGACACAGAAAGACAACGGACAGAGAGAGAGAGGACAGACACAGAAAGACAGAAGACGGACAGAGAGAGGAGAGAGGGACAGAACAGAAAGACATGACGTGACAGAGAGAGAGAGAGGAGAACAAAAGAATGACCGACGACAGAGAGAGAGAGAGAGACTCAGAAAGAGAGAAACGGACAGAGAGAGAGAGGACAGACACAGAAAGACAGACGGACAGAGAGAGAGAGAGAACAGACAACAGAAAGACAGACGGACCAGAGAGGAGAAGAGAGAACAGACACAGAAAGACAACGACTGAGATAGAGGGCCAGACACAGAAAGACCTGACGGAGACAGAGAGAGAGGTAGGACAGACACAGAAAGACAGACGACAGAGAGAGAGAGCACACAGACACAGAAAACAGAAGGACAGAGAAGAGAGAGAACAGACACAGAAAGAACAGACGGACTGAGATAGAGGGACTGACACAGAAAGACAGACGGAACAGAGAGAGAGAGGACAGACACAGAAAGACAGAACGCCAGAGATAGAGGGACCGACACAGAAAGACAGACGGCCAGAGAAGAGAGGACAGACACTGTAAAAGACAGATGGTCTGGAATAGAGGGACAGACACAGAAAGACGACGGACACAGAGGAAGAGAACAGACCACAGAAAGACAGACGGACAGAGGGAAGGGACAGCACTGAAAGGACAGACGTCTAGGGACTAGAGAGAGGACAGACACAGAAAGACAGACGGCCAGAGAGAAGAGACAGACAACAGAAAGACAGACGGACAGAGATAGAGACAGACACAGAAAGACCGACGGACAGAGGAGAGAGGACAGACACAGAAAGACAAGACGACAGAGAGAGAGGACAGACACAGAAGGACAGACGACAGAGAGAGAGAGGACAGACACAGAAAGAGAGACGGACAGAGATAGAGGGACAGCTCATACACGGAAATACAGACGAGCAGATCTAGAGAGGACAGACACCCCCACGGAGCGAAAGCAATCACAGAGAATGACAGGCACCTAAAGAAAACTCACAGACGAAGGACAGGCACAAAGACAGGCACAAAGACAGACACACCTAAGATCGACGATACAAGGAAAGAAAATGCACGTGTGTGTGTGTGTGTGTGTGTGTGTGTTGTGTTGTGTGTGTGTGTTGTGTGTGTGGGTGTGTGGAGTGAGAGAGAGAGAGAGAAGAGAGAGAGAGAGAGAGAGAGAGAAGAGAGAGGGAGAGAAGAAGAAGAAGAAGAATAAGAAGCAAAGAAGAGAAGAAGAAAGTTCTCATAATTATTTACTGCCGATCCGTCTTCTATTTCTAAGCGTCGAATTTCAATAGCCATGAATTCGTTTTGATGCTTTTGTCTGTTTTTCAAATAAATAAGCAAGATATATTGCGTTTGTATTAGTGTGTGTGTTGTGTTGTGTTGTGTTTCTGTTGTGTGTGTTGTGTGGTGTGGGTGTGTGTGCGTGCGCGTGCGTTGGGTCCGTGCTACGTGCGTGCGTGCGTGCGTGCGTGCGTGCGAGCGTGCGGGCGTGGACGTGCGTGCTGCGTGCCGTGGCGTGCTGCGTTTGTGTGTGATTGTGTGTGTGTGTGTGTGTTGTGTGTGTGTGTGTGTGGGTGGTGTGTGTGTGTGTGTGTGTTGTGTGTGTGCACGCTCTCCGCGTGGCTATGTGTGTGTGTGTGTGTTTGTGTGTGGTGTGTGTGTGTGTGTGTGTGGTGTTGTGTAGTTTGTGGGGTGTGTGTGTTGTGTGTGGAAGTGAGTTGCCGTGTTGTGATGTGTGTTTGTGTGTGTGTGTGTGTACAGGATGCTAGTGTGCGTGCGGTCATGCGATATGGCCCAATGTGGAATAATATGAAACTGTTTGCACTATCATAACTCTCTCTCTCTCGCTCTTCCTCTCTTCTCTCCTTCCTCTCTCCCTCATCTCTCCCCTCTCCTCTTCTCTCCCTCGCTCTCCTCTCCTCCTCGCTCCTCTCCTCTCTCTCTCTCTCTCTCTCAAGTGACATTATTGATTGGGGGTGACAAGTTTTATCTGTGTGCGATGGACATCTAGGAGAAAAACTGATTTCTATACAGGTAAAGTTTTGCCAAGTCAAAGATAAAGAGTCCATGATGCCGTTGCAAACAATAAGGATGTACGGCAGTCAGGTGGTTTTTTTTGCCCAAACCCTCTCTAGTCGTAAAGGCTGGGAACAATTCTGTAAGAATGTAATTTTTTAAGGAGAGTTGACGTTTATCTGGTTAGTTTGACCTTGAAGCCATAGGAAGAATTATTATGTCATACAAAATTATTATATTATTATTATTATTATTATTATATTATTATTAGTATTAAGTATTAATTATTGAATTATGTATATTATTATTAGTATTATTACTCATCATATTGGCTAATGAATATTATCATTACTATAATTATCATATTATTATATCATCATCATCAATCATCATCATCATCATCATCATCATCAGCATCATTACTGTTATCACAAGGATTGACTTTACACAGTGCCTGTTCTCAGTCAGAGACCAAATCTGAGCACTGTAACCATCCACGCGTCTCATTTACACAACAAGCTCCTACCGAGGTAGAGCCGGACCTAAGCATCCCTGCTGGCGCTACATGTAGTCCTTTCCTCACGCCTTATTTTTTTGCCCAGGTTCCCCACCCACCCCACTGTCAGTTCACTCGTAAAAGAGAGGGGACCAATCACCCCCCCCCCCCCCCCCCCCCGCCCCGCCCCCACCCCCCTCCTCGCCACAGCTTCGTTCTTTGGATTTTTTCACCAGGGTGCATGCGGTATTAACCAGCCATCCCTAATGTCCTTCTTTAACGAACGTTTGATGGGATTTACGTGTGTGCAAGATATGCCTTGCGCTCACACACGAACCTCGTTTACATCCCTCATTCGAAAGGACTGTTTGGGAAATGAGTCAGAACCATGTTAACTCCGAGGGGAAAAGCCGCCCGTACCAAAACGTCTGCTGGCGATTTTGAAGCCTCTACCCCAGGATCACCAGGATTGCAAACCTGACACTGTAGCGCTCAGCCATGTTGCAGCTACCAAAACTGAGGGTTTGGGAAATGGCTTGATTTAGCTAACGACATAGCGCCGGCTCGGGCCGTTCCTCAAGGTAGTTGTGGTCAGCGGCGATTCAGCTTAGAGAGAAATCTGTCTGGAATCCTCAGCTACATCTGACGTTCTCCCGTATTCCGGAATGTAAGCATAACTCGCCATGTACAGTTTTCCATGCACCAGTTTCCAGTATCTGTACATCTTACATGAATCTGATAATGTGCTCCGCAAGTGATTCAAATTATATTCTTCAGAAACAAAGTGGTGTGAGACTCGTGACACACCAAGCCAGCAACTGTTATCACACTGACTGAAAGGGCGGGACGCATAAAATCTAGTTTCTTCTGAGGCTCTGAGTTCCCAAACTGGAATGGTAAGGTTGCGTATAGCCCAGCCGACCGCAAAGGGCCATAACAGGGCTGTAATCGCGTGAAAGTAACCCCAAAAAACCCCTGCACCCCTTTTCTTGCAGAGCGAAGAACTTTGGTATACAATCCACAAAACTGGAAGACACTAGTTCGGTTTTTTTTTTTCCTCCTATGCAGGTTGATACGCCTGAGGACCTACCCCAACAAAGGGGGTGAGTTTGAGTGTATGACCGTTAAACCCGCCCTTAAGCCAGCCATACTCCAACTTCGGGGATGGTGCACCGCTTATGTTAATGTGTCTTCCATACCAATGGCCTTCTCTTCTGAATGTTAGGTGATGGGAATGGATTGGTCAAGAGGTTATGCGTGGGTTCACCTACAGAACTCGGATTAGAGTCTCATTCGAAAGACCATTTGGGAAATGGAGCAGAACCAATGTTTACCTCTGAGGGAAAATCTCACGGTACTGAACGGCCGAGATTCGTACCCGCAAAAATCATGATCACAAAGAAGACGAGTCCCGCGCTCTAACCACTGAAGCTTTTCCAGACCACTCCGATCCCCGAAGAACCTAGTGAGCTTGTTCGTCAGAGCGAGGTGGCCATGCCTTGGTCTCCTATAAATCCACACATCGGGAAGAAGTGAGTAGTCCACCTAAAACATCGTAATCCATGAAAAGCTCGCCAAGTAAAAGGAATTGAAGACAGAAATGAATGGACTGTTTATGAGACCAGAGTTTTTAATCAAGTCTAAAACATCAAATGTTAAATTTCACAATCTCATATCCCCTAGTGGTAAGAAATTCACCACAATAAAGTTGCCCGATTTTCAAATCCAAGGGTGAAAGACCCGCAACTGTGTGTCGGGATGAGCCACGTAATTTAAAAAAGGATGTAATGAGAGCTCGAGATGTTTACGACATAAAACACAAGTCTTTCACTGCAAGTCAAACAAAGATCTAGTTTCCAAAGGTTCCGCCTGTTGTGATATCTTGTTGTATTTTCTCTCCAGCGAGTCCATCTCGTGTTCCTGTGAGTTAAAAAAAATGACCCACCCAAAGAAATTGTTCCATAGTTGATGATGTGTTGTTTTTCTTTCCTCCGAGGAAATCATATCCACTGTTTTGATAGGTTTAAAAATGATGGGATCCACAAAAAGAAACTTTGCAATTGAATGTTTGTTTCTGGCAGAAATCACTGGTTTTTTGGGGTTTTTGGGTGGGGTGCGGTGGGGGTGATTTTAATTTAACAAACTTGTCCAATACCCGCCTGTCCCAAAATTAGGTTTTAGTCCAGCGCCGCCTTAAATCTTATAAAACTTGTAAGGTATTTCCGCCGACCTTCCAGCTGCTTAGACGATGGTGGCAAGCCACTCCCATCACTTGCAGCAAGCCGAACAACTCGCGGCACGCTTGGGTTGGTGCACCAGATGTCGCGGGTGTCCACTCCTTCCGCACCAGCACTTGTTTGACCCACCGGAGAAAATGTGTTTCTGAAATGGGAGCTGTGGTCTAGAATGGCAATAAAGAGTTCTGGCCCTTCCTGAGTGCTCAGTTTCTTAGATACAGGAGTATGTGCGCCACTAAGCAGAATTTGTGTGTTTGTGAATAAGCTAATTTCTGCTGGCTGGTTCTGTGTGCTGCCTGGCTTAGTGTTTTGTGTCTTACGAAAAACTGTAAATAACGTCTTTTCATGACAGCACATCTGAAGTTCAGTGGATAAAGAGCATGGCCTCTTTGCCCATAAGAAGTGCCAGGAGAGTTCGTTTTTCAATGACAGTTGGTTTCAAACTCAAATACATCGACATCGAAAGTGAGCACTTGTAAATAACATCCCAGGTGTGTCTGTGCTGTTTTTTTTTTTTTTTTTCTTTTTTTTTTTTTTTTTTTTTTTTTTTTTTTTTTTTTTTTTTTTTTTGGGGTGTGCAGTCTTTCCTCAAAAAACCCCTATGACAATCTGTCAAATTGTCTGTAAATTACCTACAGATACTCCATTTACCGATGGCGAAAAACTGTTTAATTTGCACTTCTTGCAGAATTTTACACTATAGCTTGCCCCCACTGAAAACATGAAGCTAAAAACTTTGCAACCGGGGTGATGTGGTGATCGCACTGCCATGCTGTTTTTTAGAGGGCTTATTCTAATCCACCAACTAAGGAGTATTGGAAACGACTTTTTGGTGGTGGGCCTCCCAGAGCTCATGTGAAGAGCTAACCAGCATCAGGGAGAATCCTTCCTGTTCAAACGTGCTCCTGAGACACTGCAATGCGGAAGGATTGGTAGCTTTGGCAGCAGCGGTGAGTGCACCCCGGGTGGCGGGGCAGTGTCAGCAGGGCAGTGTGTGTGGGTAACGGACTGGTTCCTGGTCAGCATTTTCTATACAATCGCCACCAGACCTGTGTGCGGCCACAAGGGAGAAGGAGCAGTCTGGCGCTCTCTCTCTCCCGATCTTCTGTAAAACACTGGGCAACAGGACTGAAAGGAGAAAAGCATACCATTTGTAGTTTTCTCCCAATTTAAAGGAGAAAGCACAGCTGCATGTGCCACTGGGATTGGCTCTATAAGAACATACAGTGACTGCTGTTTGTTTATTTCTGGAAGCAACAAATTAATTTTCATAAGGAAATCTGCAACTTGTGATGGCATCTGTCAACACAGTACTTCCAGTTTGTCCACTCTGCATCCACATTAATTTTTCTTGAGATCTTCATCCGCAGCCAGGGATTGTCTTTCCCTGGAATGTGTAAGCACTCCGCCATACAGTTCAGTCCACAGCTCCACGGCTAGTAGTGGCTGTCATCTCCGTTACCAGCTGTCAGTGTGCTTGTGCCCATGTGTAATGCAGGGCTACTGCTGTGAATTATCAATCAGCAGGCGCACATGTTTCCAGCAAGATCTGCCTGGAAGCACTTCAGTGCGAAATAATTCCTTAAGTCAAGGTAAGTAATGTGGATGTGAGCTTCAACTGGTAGCCACAATCCTCAGAGCTCTTGGTTTCACATGCACATCCCATCGTGTCAAACTGGCAATCGGATTGACAGTAACACACACAAAAGTTGGATGTTTGAATGTTATTTGTAAGCAGTAATCTATTTTACTCATCCACCACTTAATTTTCTTCTTTAGAATTGAGGGTCAGTGTGGTATATCAAGCAAAATTTCCATTTGTTTTTACTCTGTGCAGCCTTTTTTGTGCCTTCTACGTAACAATAATGGAGAGGCCCAAATTCACTGCAGGAAAACTGCCAGCATTTCCCCATATAGCCTTGGCTAGATCTCGGATAACTGGTTTGTTGGTTTCAGTAGCTGGACCACAGCAGTGTTTCAATTGGTCTTTCTTAAGGTGTCAAAGTGACTGTCATTGTCTGGAATCAGTAATCACCCCTAGATACGGAATAACCTGGTTGGCTTAGAGCTATTTCCTCCTTGGGGTTTTTTTGTACAATGAAGCCAAGTGAGTGAAAAAAAGCTGCCTTGGCTTGATATCTCTATGCATTCTGATTCTGATTCGGCAAGGAAAGAGAATCATCCAGAAAGCTGGTGAGACGATGGGAGTTTTCTTGTCAGGTTGTGGTAAAGACATGGTTTTAACATTTCAGAGTGCTATTTTCTGGGGCAAGCGCAGACCATTTGCAAGCAGTTAAATTCCCAGAGTTGGCCTCTTCCATCTGAACATGTGATACTTCCTATGTGCTTGTCAATGGGGATGAGTAATAGGCATCCGTTAGTTTTCATCAAGAAGCATGATGCAAAAAGGTGTCCCACTAACTTCAGTGAACATGCACGTATCCATTTGAAATGGTGATAAGTAATATCTTGATTCAATATTTGTTCAATTCATAATCATGCCATTTGACCCATCCTTTTAAGGCTTGTAAACACAGTGCTGGGTTGACCATGTACCGTAGTACAAAGGGACAGCTAACTCATTTGATCGATTTATTCACCTCTCTGTCTATGATGATTTGATTTCATACTGGTTCAAGCTAGTTTGTGTACTACTAGAACAAGAGTGAGGGGATAACAGAGTGTTCTTTTCAATTCCATGTGCTTCCTTTTATCAGCTGTAATATTTCTTGGTCTGTGTATGTGAGTTCCGAATATGGGAAAAAATATTGAAGCCTGCCCCCTTCAAACGTTGCAGTCTGCCTCGAATTCTGCCCTTAGCTTGGGAGACTGTGACGAGTACACTCACCGCATCCTGGCTGACTGAGTGGGCGAGCTAAGCCTTGCCAATTCCTCTGTGGAAGGTGTGCGACGAGCTATCATGGCTGCGCCCACGTGTGCTTGTAACTCGCATGGCTGGCTTGCACTATCATAACCCTCTCTCTCGCTCTCTCCTCTCTCTCTCTCTCTCAGCTCCTCTCTCTCTCTCTCTCTCTCTCGCTCTCTCATCATCTCTCTCCCTCTCCATCTCTCCTCTCTCTCAAGGACATAATGATTGGGGTGAAATTTTACTCTGTGGCGATGGACATCTAGAGAAAAAATGATTCTTTACAATTAAGTTTTGCCAAGTCAAAAGATAAAGAGGCCATGATTGCCTTGCAAACAAGTAGATGTACAGCAAGTCAGGTGTGCGAACCGCTCTTAGTCGTAAAGGCTGGGAACAATTCTGTAAAGTGTAATGTTTAAGAGATTTGACGGTTTATCTGGTTAGTTGACCTGGAAGCAGAGGAATGAATTATTATGTCATACAAAATGATTATTATTATTACCATCATATTGCGTGAATTATTATCATTACTATAATCTAATTATTATTATCATCATCTCGTCATCATATAAATTATATCATCCTTCAATCATCATCATCATCATCATATCACATCATCACATCATCATCATCACAATCGTATTGTTATTACAAGCGATTACTTACACATGTCCGTTCGCAGTCAGAGACCAGAATCTGAGCACTTACATCACGCTCTCATTTACACAACAAGCTGCTGAATGTTTTGTGTTGTATACGACTTGTTGTGGTGGGCCTCCAGGAGCTCATGAGAAGATCTACAGCTGCAGGGGAGAATCCTTTCCTGTTCAAACGTGCTCTGATACACTGCTGCCAGAAGTTGTAGCTTTGGCAGCGAGGCGGTGCGTGTGACCTGGGTGGCTGGGCAGTGTGAGCAGGGCAGGTGTTGAGGGTAGACAGACTGGTTCCTGGGTCAGCATTTTGTGTACACAGCGGTGAGTGTGACCCGGGTCACATAGAGCGTTGCACCTTCCCCGAAGTTGGAGTATGGCTGGCTTAATGGCAGGTTAACGGTCATACACTCCAAAATTCCCTCTCTCTTTGGGTGGTAGATGGATGAACCCTTGTCAGTTTCAAAGGAAATCTGCAACTTGTTGACCGCATCTGTCAACACAGTACTGTCCAGTCTGTGCTGTCACAGTCCTGGGCAACCCCACCTGCCGCTTCACAGCTCACCGATTCCGTCCATGTGGGCCACTGAATGCTGACCCCCCCTCCCCCCCCCCCCCCCCCCCTGATGGAGGACCCGCCAAAACGGCAGACGGGAAGGAGATAGAGGACCACTGATCTGCCCGCTGTTTCACTGCCATGGCTGGACGGGCCGCCTCTGTAACCGATACCATCTGCCCGCTGTTTCTCTGCCATGGTTGGACTGGCCGCCTCTGGTAACCAATTACTCACTGCCCACTGTTTCTTCGCTGCCATGGCTGGACTGGCCGCCTCTGAACCGATACAACTGCCCGCTGTTTCTTTCTCTGCCATGGCTGGAAGCTGGCCGCCTCTGTACCGATACCACGAAAGGAAAAAAAAAAAAAAAAAAAAAAAAAAAAAAAAAAAAAAAAAAAAAAAAAAAAAAAAAAAAAAAAAAAAAAAAAAAAAAAAAAAAAAAAAAAAAAAAAAAAAAAAAAAAAAAAAAAAAAAAAAAAAAGAGGAGAGAGAGAGGAAGGAGGAGAGAGGGAGGAGAGAGAGGATTAAAAGAGGACCGAGAAAACAGACACAGAAAGACAGACGGACAAAAGAGAGAGAACAGACACAGAAAGACAGACGGACAGAGAGAGAGAGAACAGACACAGAAAGACAGACGGACAGAGAGAGAGAGAGAACGACACAGAAAGACAGACGGACAGAGGAGAGAGAGGGGAAGAGAGAGAAAGACAGAGGACAGGAGAGAGAGGGGAGAGAGAAAGACACAGAAAGACAGACGGACAGAGAGAGGGAAAAGGGACAGACACAGAAAGGACAGAAAGGACAGAGGAGAGAGAGAGAGGACAGACACAGAAAGACAGACGGACAGGGGAAGAGAGAAAAAGACACAGAAAGACAGACGGACTAGAGAGAGAGAGAACCAGACACAGAAAGACAGACGGACAGAGAGAGAGAGCAGACACAGAAAGACAGACGGACAGAGAGAGAGAGAGAGAACAGACACAGAAAGACAGACGGACAGAGAGAGAGAGAGAGAGAGAGAAGAGAGAGAGGAGAGAGAGAGAGAGAGAGAGAGAGAGGAGAAGGAGAAGAAGAGACAGAAAGAGAGAGGGAAAAGAGAAGAGAACAGACACAGAAAGACAGACGGGCAGAGAGAGAGAGAACAGACACAGAAAGACAGACGGACAGAGAGAGAGAGAGAACAGACACAGAAAGATAGACGGACAGAGAGAGAGAGAGAGAGAGAGAGAGAGGGGAGAGAGAGAAGAGAGAGAGAGAGATGAAGAGAGAGAGAGAGAACAGACACAGAAAGACAGACGGACAGAGAGAGAGAGAACAGACACAGAAAGACAGACGGACAGAGAGAGAGAACAGACACAGAAAGACAGACGGACAAAGAGAGAGAGACAGACACAGAAAGACAGACGGACAGAGAGAGAGGGACAGACACAGAAAGACAGAAAGGACAGAGAGAGAGAGAAAGACCGAGAAAGAGACGGAAGAGAGAGAGAGGACAGACACAGAAAGACAGACGGACAGAGAAAAGAGAGAAAACAGACACAGAAAGACAGACGGACAGAGAGAGAGAAGAGAAAACAGAGAGAGATAGAGGGACAGAAAAGAAGAAGAGAGAGAGAGAGACAGACAGAGACGAGGACACAGAGAGAGAGAAAGAGAAAGAAAAGGACAGAGAGAGAGAACAGACACAGAAAGACAGACGGACAGAGAGAGAGGAACAACACAGAAAGACAGACGGACAGAGAGAGAGAGAGAACAGACACAGAAAGACAGACGGTTAGAGAGAGAGAGAGAGAGAGAGAGAGAGAGAGAGAGAGAGAGAGAGAACAGACACAGAAAGACAGGCGGACAGAGAGAGAGAGAAAGACTCAGAAAGACAGGCGGACAGAGAGAGAGAGAACAGACTCAGAAAGACAAACGGACAGAGAGAGAGAGAACAGACACAGAAAGACAGACGGACAGAGAGAGAGAACAGACACAGAAAGACAGACGGACAGAGAGAGAGAGGAGAGACACAGAAAGACAGACGGACAGAGAGAGAGAGAGAACAGACACAGAAAGACAGGCGGACAGAGAGAGAGAGAACAGACTCAGAAAGACAAACGGACAGAGAGAGAGAGAACAGACACAGAAAGACAGGGCGACAGAGAGAGAGAACAGACACAGAAAGACAGACGGACAGAGAGAGAGAGGAGAGACACAGACAAGACAGACGGACAGAGAGAGAGAGAACAGACACAGAAAGACAGACGGACAGAGAGAGAGAGAGAGAGAGAGAGAGAGAAGAGAGAGAGAGAGAGAAGAGAGAGAGGAGAGAGAGAGAGAGAGAGAGAGAACAGACACAGAAAGACAGACGGACAGAGAGAGAGGAACAGACACAGAAAGACAGACGGACAGAGAGAGAGAGAGAGAGAACGACACAGAAAGACAGACGACAGAGAGAGAGAGAGAACAGACACAGAAAGACAGACGGACAGAGAGAGAGAGAGAACAGACACAGAAAGACAGACGGACAGAGAGAGAGAGAGAACAGACACAGAAAGACAGACGGACTGAGATAGAGGACAGACACAGAAAGACAGACGGACAGAGAGAGAGAGGAACAGACACTGAAAGACAGATGGACTGAGATAGAGGGACAGACACAGAAAGACAGACGGACACAGAGAAGAGAACAGACACAGAAAGACAGACGGACAGAGAGAGAGAGGACAGACACAGAAAGACAGACGGACAGAGAGAGAGAGGACAGACACAGAAAGACAGACTGACAGAGAGAGAGAGAGAGAGAG
Source organism: Conus ventricosus (assembly GCA_018398815.1). NCBI lineage: Eukaryota > Metazoa > Mollusca > Gastropoda > Neogastropoda > Conidae > Conus > Conus ventricosus. The sequence continues at coordinate 37,725 of JAFLJL010016342.1, forward strand.
AGAGAGAGAGAGAGAGAGAGAGAGAGAGAGGACAGACACAGAAAGACAGACGGACAGAGAGAGAGGAGAGACACAGAAAGACAGACGGACAGAGAGAGAGAGAACAGACACAGAAAGACAGACGGACATAGAAAGAGAGGACAGACACAGAAAGACAGACGGACAGAGAGAGAGAGAACAGACACAGAAAGACAGACGGACAGAGAGAGAGAGGACAGACACAGAAAGACAGATGGACAGAGAGAGAGAGGACAGACACAGAAAGACAAACGGACAGAGAGAGAGGAGAGACACAGAAAGACAGACGGACAGAGAGAGAGAGACAGACACAGAAAGACAGACGGACAGAGAGAGAGAGGACAGACACAGAAAGACAGACGGACAGAGAGAGGGGAGGACAGACACAGAAAGACAGAGGGACAGAAGGAAGAGAGGACAGACACAGAAAGACAGACGGACAGAGGGGAGAGAACAGACACAGAAAGACAGACGGACAGAGGGGAGAGAACAGACACAGAAAGACAGAGGGACAGAGAGAGAGAGAACAGACACAGAAAGACAGACGGACAAAGAGAGAGAGAACAGACACAGAAAGACAGACGGACTGAGATAGAAGACAGACACAGAAAGACAGACGGACAGAGAGAGAGAGAGAGAGAGAGAGAACAGACACAGAAAGAAAAGACGGACAGAGAGAGAGAGAACAGACACAGAAAGACAGACGGACAGAGAGACAGAGGATAGACACTGAAAGACAGACGGACTGAGATAGAGGGAAAAGACACAGAAAGACAGACGGAAAGAGAGAGAGAACAGACACAGAAAGACAGACGGACAGAGAGAGAGAACAGACACAGAAAGACAGACGGACAGAGAGAGAGAACAGACACAGAAAGACAGACGGACAGAGAGAGAGGACACAAACAGAAAGCCAGACGGACAGAGAGAAAGAGAACAGACACAGAAAGACAGACGGTTAGAGAGAGAGAGAAGAGAGAGAGAGAGAGAGAGTAGAGAGAGAGGAGAGAGAGAGAGAGAGAGAGAGAGAGAGAGAACAGACACAGAAAGACAGGCGGACAGAGAGAGAGAGAACAGACTCAGAAAGACAAACGGACAGAGAGAGAGAGAACAGACAAGAAAGACAGACGGACAGAGAGAGAGAACAGACACAGAAAGACAGACGGACAGAGAGAGAGAGGAGAGACACAGAAAGACAGACGGACAGAGAGAGGAGAACAGACACAGAAAGACAGACGGACAGAGAGAGAGAGAGAGAGAGAGAGAGAGAGAGAGGAGAGAGAGAGAGAGAACAGACACAGAAAGACAGACGGACAGAGAGAGAGAGAACAGACACAGAAAGACAGACGGACAGAGAGAGAGAGAGAGAGAGAACAGACACGAAAGACAGACGGACAGAGAGAGAGAGAGAACAGACACAGAAAGACAGACGGACAAGAGAGGAGAGAGACAGAACAGAAGACAGACGGACAGAGAGAGAGAGGAACAGACACAGAAAGACAGACGGACTGAGATAGAGGGACAGACACAGAAAGACAGACGGACAGAGAGAGAGAGGACAGACACTGAAAGACAGATGGACTGAGATAGAGGGACAGACACAGAAAGACAGACGGACAGAGAGAGGAGGACAGACACAGAAAGACAGACTGACAGAGAGAAGAGAGAGAGAGAGAAGAGAGAGAGAGAGAGAGAGAGGAGAGGACAGACACAGAAAGACAGACGGACAGAGAGAGAGGGAGAGACAAGAAAGCAGGGGGGACAGGGGAGAGAAAAACAACACGAAAACGACGGACAGAGAGAAACAACACAGAAAGCGGGGAAGAGAGAGGGGACGAAAGAAAGACGACGGACGGGAATAGAAACGCACAGAAAGACAGACGGCAGGAGAGAGGACAGACCAGAAAGACAGACGGACGGGAGAGGAAGAACAGAAAGACAGAGGGGACGAGAGAGGAGAAAACAGACCGAAAACAGGGGGACGGGAGAGGAGAGAACTACACAGAAAAAGAGGACAGGGGGAGAGAGGAAGAACAGAAAGAGGGGGACAGAGGAAGAGAGAGAACAGACCAGAAAACGGGACAGAGAGAGGAAACAGCACGAAACCCAACGGACAGAGAGAGAGAGGACAAACAAAAAGAAGAGGCAGGGGAGAGAGACAGACACAGAAAGACGAAAGGAGAGAGAAAACAGAACCAAAAAGCAGACGGACAGAGAAGAGAGGACAGAACAGAAAACAGCGGAACAGAGAGAGAGAACGAACAGGAAAGCGAGGGGAAGAGAGAGAGAGAGGGGAAAAGAACAGAAAAAAGACGGAAGGGAGAGGGGAAACCAAAAAGACAGACGGACAGAGAGGAGAGCCCAAACAGAAAGCAGACGGACAGAGGAGAGAAAACCAACCAGAAGCGACGGACGAGAGAGAAACAGAACAGAAAACAACGGACGGAGAGAGGAATAACCAGAAAGACAGACGGACAGAGAGAGAGAAACGACCAGAAAGACAGCGGAAGAGAGAGGAGGACAGAAAAGAAAGGGGACAGAGAGAGAGGGGCAGACAGAAAACAGACGGACGAGGGAAGAGACAGAACAGAAAGCAGCGGCAGAGAAGAGGGGAAGACAAGAAAGAAGAGGAAGAGGGAGAGAGAACAGAAAAAAAGACGACGGAAGAGGAGAGAGGACAGAAAGAAAGACAGAGGGCAGAGGAGGAAAGCACAGAAAACAGCGACAGGGGAAGAAACAGACACAGAAAGACAGGGGGACGAGGGGGGGACGAACAAAAAGACGGGAGGACAGGGAGAGAGGAAGACCAGAAGAGACGGACAGAGAGAGAGAGGAAGACACAAAAAGACAGACGGACAGAGGGAGAGAGGACAGACACAGAAAGACAGACGGACGAGAGAGAGAGGACAGACACAGAAAACAGACGGACAGAGGAGAGAGGACGAGACACAGAAAAAACAGACGGAAGAGAGAGAGAGAAACAGACCAGAAAGACGAGGACAGAGAGAGAGAGAACAGACACAGAAAGACAGACGGACAGAGAGAGAGAGGACAGACACAGAAAGCCCGACGGACAGAGAGAGAGAGGACAGACACAGAAAGAGAGACGGACAGAGAGAGAGAACAGACACAGAAAGACAGACGGACAGAGAGAGAGAGAGAGGACAGACACAGAAAGACCGACGGACAGAGAGGAGAGAAAAACAACAGAAAGACAGACGGACAGAGAGAGAGAGAGGACAGACACAGAAAGCAACGGACAGAGAGAGAGAGACAGACACAGAAAGAGAGACGGACAGAGAGAAGAACAGACACAGAAAGACAGACGGACAGAGAGAGAGAGAGAGGACAGAACTCAGAAAGACAGAACGGACAGAGGGAGAGAGGACAGACACAGAAAGACAGACGGACTGGATAAGAGGGACAGACACAGAAAGACGACGGAAAAGAGAGAGGGGGAAACAGACACTAAAAGACAGATGGACTGAGATAGAGGGACGACACAGAAAGACAGACGGACAAGAGAGAGAGAACAGACACAGAAAGACAGAGGGACAGAGAGAGAGAGGACAGACACAGAAAGACAGACGGACAGAGAAGAGAGGACAGACACAGAAAGACAGACGGACAGAGAGAGAGAGAGAGACAGACACAGAAAGACAGACGGACAGAGAGAGAGGGAGACACAGAAAGGACAGACGGACAGAGAGAGAGAAAGACAGACACAGAAAGACAGACGGACAGAGAGAGAGGGGACAGACACAAAAAGACGGGACGGACAGAGAGAGAGAGAACAGACACAGAAAGACAGACGGACAGAGAGAGAGAGGACAGACACAGAAAGACAGACGGACAGAGAGAGAGAGGAAGACACAGAAAGACAGAAGGACAGAGAGAGAGAAAAGAGGGACAGACACAGAAAGACAGACGGACAGAGAGAGAGAGGAGAGACACAGAAAGACAGACGGACAGAGAGAGGGGGAAAGACACAGAAAGAGAGACGGACAGAGAGAGAGAGGACAGACACAGAAAGACAGACGGACAGAGGAGAGAGAGGACAGACACAGAAAGACAGACGGACAGAGAGAGAGAGGAACAGACACAGAAAGAAGACGACTGAGATAGAGGGAAGACAAAGAAAGACAGACGGACCAGAGAGAGAGGGACAGACACAGAAAGACAGACGGACAGAAGAAGAGAGAGAAACAGAACAGAAAAGCAGACGGACAGAGGAGAGAGAGAACAGACACAAAAAGACAGACGGACTGAGATAGAGGGACAGACACAGAAAGACAGAGGGACAGAGAGAGAGGGACAGAAACAGAAAGACAGACGGACGAGATAGAGGGACAGACACAGAAAGACAGACGGACAAAAGAGAGAGAGGAAGACACTGAAAGACAGATGGACTGAGATAGAGGGACAGACACAGAAGACAGACGGACACAGAGAGAGAGAACAGACACAGAAAGACAGACGGACAGAGGGAGAGAGGACAGACACAGAAAGACAACGGACAGAGAGAGAGGACAGACACAGAAAGACGGGACGGACAGAGGAGAGAGGACAGAACAAAAAGACAGACGGACAGAGATAGAGGGACAGAACAGAAAGACAGACGGACAGGGGAGAGAGGACAAAACCAGAAAGACAGAGGACAGAGAGAGAGGACAGACAAGAAAGACAGACGGACAGAGAGAGAGAGGACAACACAGAA